>PVJH01016100.1:0-51419 GCA_004026705.1 Nesogale talazaci | reverse complement strand
GGAACCTATAGTGGGGATCTACATATAAGTTCCTCCCTGGGGTACAGACAATAGGGAAGTGGGTGAAGGGAGACATTGGACAGTTCGTGATATGGCAAATTAATAATTAATAAATTATCAAGGGTTTATGAGGGAGGGGGAGCAAGAAGGGAGGAGAAATATGAGGAGCTAATATCAAGGGCTTAAGTAGAAAGAATATGTTTTGAGAATGATGATGGCAACAAATGTACAAGTATGCTTTGCACAAAATGGAAGTATGTATGGATTGTGATAAAAGCTGTATGAGCCCCCAATAAAATGATTTTTTAAAAAAGAGAAAAGAACTGGCTGGAAACTTATTTAGTCATTTAAAATCTTCATGTCCTTATTTGACAGAGACAGCTAGATTTAAAGGACTCCTGGACAACAAGCCATCTGCTCAGTATTAGGCAGAATGATCAAGATACTATCCAGCTTTGGAATTTTAAGGAAAGAGATGGCTTAAGCCCCTGAAGCTGCAGCTCCTACCCCCTCCCTTATTCTTTTTCCTTCTGAGCAGCTTTAAACTTGTTCTTTATGGCAGAGAGGCACGATTTTTCGGGCCCCCAGCTGGGGATCCGTGAACCTTACCTGGGAGCTCAGGATGCTTCTGTCCCTTGCTCTGTTCTCCCCTCCCTCCTGGGTAGCGAGAATTCACTGGTCCCTATGAATATCACCTGGAGAGCAGAATATACTTCTCCTTTTCTCATGCCTGGCTTCAGTTTATCTTTGTGGTGAGTCTAATATTTTCTAGAACAATTTTTCTTTCTATTGTAACTTTTAAACAACAAAACTATAGGAAACTAAAGATAAGGAAGCCAAGTTTTCACCTTAGATTAAAAGATAAGATGGTGGTTAGCTGATAGCTTGACAGATGATAAGGTGCAGGATCAGCAAAAAATAGTGAAAATTCTGAGATGTATTGGCATAATAATCACTATGGGTTGCAGAAGGGCTTTTCCCCAGGTTGTCTCCCATATTTTATGCTAGGCCTTAGGACACTGCTTGCTAGCTACATAGTGGTTATCTTCCTGAGAGTTTCAGCCATCTAGAGCAATCAGACCCTATTGTCTATCCCACGGTAGGTGAGGCCCACTCCCTGCTGATTAGGATAGCAGACTTTCCCTGAAGGAGAGCCCAGAAACAAGGTCAACTGAACTCAAGTATGATCAAGGTTAGGCTGCTATCTTGAATCTAGGATTCTGTCACATGTGTAACCCTAGTGCCTCCCCTTCCTATTACATAGAAACCCCTAGTTCATGTGTATGTTTGTCACATGTATGTCTATTGGACATCCCTTCCCTGTTATGTATGTGGTTACCTGTTATCAGGGGGACGTGCGCATAATCTAAATGTATATAAGCTGGGATTGGAAATATACAAGCACTCTCTCTTTTCCCACCTGCTGCTGGACCACCAAGAGGAGGTGAGGTGAGCATGCTACCATGAAATGTGTTTGACACCATTGTTTCATTCTCTCTCCTAGCTTCTTTTTTGTTTTGCTTTTGGGCATCACTGCTCTCCGGTGGTGGCTGTGGGAGCTCTCTCCTAGCTTCTATGACTTTACTAAGTCCTTAAATATTATCACCCATACAATTGCACCTACTAACCCTTTGGTTGTTAGAGGCTGGCTTCCTGGGACAAGTTGCCAAAATGAATTCATACCTACTGTGGCAGCTGTGTAGTCTGTCATCTTGAGTGAAAGAGTGGAATCTGGTCTGTCAATCAGATCATAGCCAATGAGGCCTCTCTGTGGACATGACCTTCTCTTGCAGATTCTGGAAACTTCAATTTTCCTCCATGGAGGTGGGACATATACTCTCTCTGCTTGACATTCCTGTTGATAAGTCACATTGAGCTTTACTGAAGCAGACAGAACCCTGGAGCTGGTGAAGCATGGAGACCCATGCCAGCGTTGAGATGCTTCCACCACCACTGGATCCATAAGACTTTCCACCTACTGCCCTGTGTTCTTTCTGCATTGGGCATCATTGCATGTGTTGCATGAGTCAAGAGGAAGCTATGGACTGATTTTGGAAATATGGGCTACTATTGGATTTAGGGACTTTATTTGGATTGGGCTGGTTTCTCAATGCACAATTACTCTTTGATATAAAATTCTCTCTGATGCACACATGAATGTCTCTGGATCTGTTTCTCTAGTCAACACAGAATAGCACACCTGTCACTGTTGGTGAGGTTGGTGTAGGTGCAGGCAACATTTTGTTTCATATACAGTAGGGTAAGTTAGAGCCAACCTGAAGGCATAGAATGATTAGTGACGATGAACATTCTTTGTGTACTTATTACCCTTTTGTACTTTTTCTTCAGAGAAATGCCTATAGAGCACTGGTGGTATAGTGGGTTAAGCAATGTAATAGCAAGGTCAGTGGCCAAGCCCACCCGCTGCTTTGTGAGCAAAAGGCAACACTTCCTAATCCTGTAAAGATTTACTGCCTTGGAAACTCAGCGAGGCATTTCTAGTCTGCCCTATGGAGTCACTAGGTGTCAGAATTTTCTCCATGGCAGTGAGTTTGATTTAGTTTTGCAATGGAGAAATGTCTATTCAGGTTATTTGCCCATTAAATTTTTTGGACTCTTTTCTTGTTTTTTATTTTTTTGGGGGGTGGGGGTAGGGCAGGAGCATCACTGCCTCTGGTGGTCGTGGGCGCTACCCAGTACTGCTCCTGAGAGCCACCGCTGGGCTTGAACCAGCAAGCTCACGGGCTCCAGTCCTGCACTCAACCACTTACGCCACCGGGCCTCAGTCCTGAACTGTAACTCTTAAACACAAGGAACAAGATGCTAGTCATCCTGGATTCTCATCAGTACTTGTGTTAGTCCGGGTAGACTAGAGAAACAAATTCATAAACACGCACATGGACATAAGAGAAAGGTTTATATACAAGAGGAATGGAACATTGAGAAAGCACCCCAACTCAGTCCAGGCTAAAGTTATAAGTCTGATATTAGCCCATATGTCTGATACCAGTCTATAAAGTCTCCTTCCGACTCACGAAACATGTGCGTGAGACCAGGACAATAACAGGCCAGTGGGTGCAGAGTCTTGTGTGTCTAGTGGCAGTAGAGACATCTCAGCACTTGCAGGGGTCTCCCCTGGCCTCCTGAGCATCTCAGCACTGGCAGGAGTCTCCATATGGCTTCTCCAGCCCCAGAGGTTTGGCTCGATCAGGGCAAGTCCAGGGTTGCCTCTTCTCTGGCAACTCCATTCTCCAGGAATCAGGATTGATCAGCATGCTGTCATCTTATCTTTCAGTAGTTTTGTCTCTTGGAGCCTGAGTCAAGTCTCTCTCCTCCAATTGGGAAAATACCACGAGACTTCCCAGAATTCTCAGGAGAAAGCCATGTCCACAGAGAGGCCCCATTGACCATCTCCAGAGTGACAGGCTAGACACCACCCCTACACTCCCAATCATGAAATTGACGTCAAGTACATGACCACCACAGTATTCTCCAGTAGAATGTGGTTGGGTTATATACAGAAGCTTAACATCTGGAATCAAATCACCACACTGATAGCAAGGATATTCTATGTGCACACTCCCGAGTTGATCACTGCACTTGCTTGGTCTGTTGGGTTTGATGGAGCCATGGAAATAGAGAATACTTCTATCTAGCTGCCATTTGTTTTCACAAACTCAGGGTTTGGATTTGGAATCATCAGCATGTAACTGGTAGAGTTCTAGCAGTGGAAAGATGATAGAGATATCATCAATAATAATAGAGATATTGCACGCTTAGGATAAAACCCTGGAGACAAAAATAACTAAGATTCCAGCAGAGGCAGGGACCTAAGAACCAGGGTTAATGATCCAAAGGAATAGGATGAAACTTTGAGAAGTGTGTCACAAGGGCTGAAGGAACAGAGTGTTAGAAGGAACAACTAGCCAACAGTGTTTCATACTATTGAGAAGTTGACTAAAACAAAGGCTACAAAGTTCTCACTGGATTTAGCATGAGAGGCCAATAGTTCCGTCTTTGTCAGAGCAGACTCCATATGGTGGTAGGAAGAGCCACCATATGGGTATTAAGGAAGATATTCAATGTCATGTACAAAGCTGGATAAACCGATGTTTTGCAGGTCAGAACACAGCAGCAAAGTGAACACTGGGGGGGGGGGGCGGTATCAATTTTAGTGTACTCTTAAATTGTTGTTGGTACTTCTGTCTCAACACCATAATATAAAATGCTTTGGGATTTAGTGAAAAGGAGTCTTGGTGGCATAGGGTTATGAGTTGGGCTGCTTCCTACAGGGTCATCAATGTGAAGGCATCAGCTTTTCTGTGGGAGAAAGATGCGGCCTTCTGCTCCTGTTAAGCCTCACACCCTCCTAAGCCCACAGAGGCAGTCCAACTCTGTCCAGCAAGCTTGGTGTAAGTCAAAATCAACTGGATGGCAGTACGTTTAGCCATTTTAGATCGATTGTTAATAAAGTAATGATGTTATCATTAGCTAGGAGACGGGGACAAGCTACCCTGTAAACACACTAACCTAGGAAACCCTATGGGGTAGTTTTATGCTCTCACTATGGGGGTCATTAAGAGTTGAGAGCTAAATTAGTGCATCTAAGAGTAACAACAGTTCCTAGTAGAATGAATATCATAACACATGGCGTGCCTCAAAAAGTATCATGATTTTCAATACTATCTTCACCAAGGATGAGAACCACCATGGATCCAGACATATCTTTTTGAACCAATCGCCTATTCTCTCCCCACTTCCCATCATTGCCTATGCTCTGGCCCGCCAGCAGATGCTGTTCTGATTCATTGCAAACAGGTTGGGCCCTGACTTCAGGGACTTTGGGAGACCAGGGTGTACTCAGAGAGGAAAAGATGAGAAGGACGTGGATGTTCTCTAGTTCCGTGATATCCAAACCTAGTTGAACATCAAAATGAACAGTGAGACAATGAGGTGGGACAGGAGCTCAGGAGTGGGTCTTTGGAATGCCTGTCTGTGTTAGTCTGTAGAGAAACAAATTCACAGACATAATCTGGTGTTAATTTGAGAGAATTAGGAGTGGAGGGGTGGAGTCTGGCCTGTCAATCACGATATAACCAATGAAGCCTCTGGTCTTCTCTTGAGAATTCTGGGAACTTCTGGATTTCCTCCTTGGACTTAGGAGACACTTCTCTCTCTCTCTGCTCACTCCCTGTGAGACGCTTTACTGACAAGATACATGGGGCTATACCCTGGGAGCTGGAGAAGCCACAGGAACCTACCCTGATACAACCAGACCTCTTGAGTCAGAGAAGCCATGTAGAAACCCCTACCAGCTCTGAGATGCTTATGACACCACTGGATCCACAAAACTTCCAACCCACTAGTCTGTGTGCCTCCTGAAATTAGCAACATTATATATATTTTGTGAGTCTGAAGAGGACTTTATAGATTGGTATCAGACATATGGGCTAGGATTGGACTTACAGACTTGATCTGGACTGGGCTGGGACATTTTCTCAATATTCGATTGTTCTTGTACATAAACCTCTTTCTTATATACATATGTCTATGAGTTTGTTTCTTTAGTCTACCCAGACTAACACAGACAGGCGTTCAAAGACCCACTCCTGAACTTCTGTCCTACATCCTATCTACATGGATTCTATTACTCTGTACTTGAACAAGGGCCTTACCTATTCAACACCCACTGCTGGGACGAGGACTCTCATAGTGGATTCAGATTCTGCAGGAGGGAGCACTGCTACCTGGGGTTTACAGCTCAGAGGTTGTAAACATTTATTAAATGAGCTACTGAGGGATTGCAGCCCCTGACATTCCAGCCAGTAGTAGCTCAGCGCGCGGTGCCAGCAAGACTCCACGAAGCGGCTTAAATTAAACCAACAAATCCACCGCCGCCAGTGGGTTTCCTTGGCTGTAAACCTGTAGGGCCCCAGCAAGACTCTACGAAGCGACTTAAATAAAAATCAAACCAACAAATCCACCGCGGCCAGTAGGTTTTCTTGCTGTAAAGCTGTAGGGTCGCAGATAGCCTCATCAACCTCCCTCAGGGCAGCTGGTGGGTTCGAACCATCCACTCCACCCACCTCTAGGTAGGGGGATCTAAGGCCTCCTGGGCAACGCCGCCACTGAGGCTCTTTTAGGAGCCCAAGTGGTGCACTGATTAAGCGCTCAGCTGCAAAGCACAAGGTGGGAAAGAAACCCTTGTAGGAAACAGACTTTGCGCCCTTAAAGAAGTACAGCTTCAGAAACGGATAGGGCACTTCTCTGCCCTACAGGGTCGTTGTCAGCCGTGTCTTAAGTCCTGGTCCGAGTCTAGGGCAATGGGCTTGGTTTCCACGGCCTTTAAGGAGTTTGGAAAACGACCCCAAAGACAAGTTTCCCAGATCTCCAAGTCCCTGTTCGAAGTGGGTGGTGACCGACCACGCAGGATGCGTTCTGTTAAGGCATGCTGGTTTTTCGGAGCTCACGAGATAGGTTCTCCCGCGTTCCTATCTCCGAAGGGGCCGCCGTGGGCCAGCGGACACCCCCCCACCCGGCGGGTCGCACCCGGGGTCCCTCCAGGACGCTCCGCCCACCAGCTCGCCCGGGTCCTGCCCCGGGACCTCCCCCCACGCTCCGGCCCGCCCTGAGAGTTGGGGGCGTGGCGTCCCTGGGGCCCTGCCCCTCGGCGATCCCGGAAGCTGACAAATTCCAGAGGCGAAGCGGATTGGCTGATCTCGTGTGCCTCCGGCCCGGGTCTCCCCGAGTTTTGTATTGAGTCTGGAGAGAGAACATGGCCCCGTCGAAACAGCCCTTTCGGGAGCTCCGGGGACTTCTGTACCCGTTGAAGGACTCAGAGGAGGACGACGGCAATGACTGTCTAAAAGGGGCTGTGGAAGAGGATGAAGACCCGATGTTTGTCGACGCCGAGGAGCTCTGCAGCGGGGGCTTGAAGGCTGGCTGCCTCCCGGCTCCCCTTCGCGGTGAGCGCTCACGCCCGAGCCCAGGCCTGGGGTCGGAGGATGGTCTCTAGTGTTTCCCCTTCCAGGCTTGCCCCAGCCCGCCGCCCGCTGGTGCATTGCTAAGCCGTATCCTTGCTGTGCCCCTGCGGCTTCGTCCTAACCTAAAGCCGAGCTCACTCTCATCCAGCCCATGGCGGCCCGAGAGGGCAGAGCAGAATTTTGCCTCGATGAATTTCGGAGACTCACGCTTTCAAAGCCCCATCTTTCTTCTGCCGAGGTGGTTGCAAACCGCTGACCTTGCAGTTAGACAACGTCTACCTGCGCTATCACCAGGGCTACTTAGGATAAAATGGTATGATTAATAATAGGAATAATAATATCTGTCACTTTGTTTGAGCATGTGCTGTGTGTTAAGTTTGGGCTTCACCCTTATTAGCATATTTAACGTTCATACATCCTTTGAGGTAAGTTTCCTGAGGAATTGGTCCTGGAGGCTGTTAGAACTGTGTGAAATCAGGCAACAGGTGGATTTTCTGTATTTACAGTCAGTATCAGGACCTTGGCTTTAAACCTGTCCTGCCTGGAGTCAGATGTGGGGTTAGACAGTAGCTGCTTAGAAGAGGGCAGCCAGAAGGAACTTAAGTAAGTGGTTTTTAGTTTTTTAAAATACAGGTAGTCCCCAATTGAGGATGTGTGGCTGGTTCTCTGAACACCATATTTTGTGCTTGTAATTTGTACCACATATAACATTACGGTGAGTAATTTGCTGATGTTAACACTCTAACGCTAACCTCAAAGACCAATAATGATTTCTAATAACTGATTTCTAATCAATAATATGATTTCTAAATCTAAGATACTGAGCAGTAATAAAGAAAGCAGCAAAAAAGAAGAGATATTCATTCACCTTAATCCAGAACCGATTTATGACCTAGTAGTCAGTAGAGCCCTGTTGTAAGTTGGGGACAGCATGTTTGCCGTGACTCATATTTTATAGTCCAGACCAGTGCTGCCCGTTGCTCTCTGAGCTGAACAGTCTGACTTGTGGCTCATGGGAACTTCAGCTGAAATGTGGCCACTGCAATGAAGGTGCTGACATTTGGAAAAGGCAAGTTCTCAAGTTACTTGTGGAGTGTCATACATTCATTCTCAAAAAAAGTGTCATTGACCGGGAACCCTGGTGGAGGATTGGTTACTTTGGGACTGGGATCCACAGAGTCGCCTGTTTGAAACCACTAGCAGCTCTGCAGGACAAAGACTCAGCTTTCTACTCTGCGAAACAGTTACAGTCTCAGAAACCCACAGGGGGTCGCTGTGAGGCGACAATGACTGCATGTCAGTGAGTTACTATGTTTCAGAGGAGTCCTGGTAGCCCAATGTTAAACTCCCAAATTGCTAAATGAAAAGGTTGGTGCTCTGACCCCACCAGCATGGCCTTGGGAAAATGACCTGGTGACCTGTTCCTATAAAGGACACAGTGTAGACAACCACAGGGGGCAGTTCAGCTTGAGACTGACAGGTACACAACAGCACTTGTGTTTTTAAGCAAGTTGCTCCATGAGATAAACAGATAGGTTTCTCTCTTCATGGGACTTTACAGTCAGTGGATTACAGACAGATTAATCACAGACGTAACCACCAGACTCATTAGTGCTAAGGAAGGGTCATAGCTCGTGCTATAAGAGGTTATCTGCAAGAGACGCCTCGTAGGCTTTCCTGAGCAGGTGCTTTTTAAGCTGCAGCCTGTAGCACCCTGGATGTAAGGAGAACATTTAAGGTGGGGCCTCTGCTGTAGAGGCCCTGTGGTAGGAGGGAGCGTGGCATTTGGAGGAACTGCTGAGGGAAGGCCAGTGTTGGCTAAGAGCAGAACAGCAGGAAGAGCACTGGCCTTAGAACTAGAAGAGCAGACATTTGCTGTTTCTTGGGTGCTCTTCTTGGTTTACACAGACACTTGAAGCACACGTTTCCTTCTAGAGTGCTTCAGTACAGAAATAAACTTGGGATCTGAATAAAGTGTTGCAGATGCTCCTTGTAGACATCTGTGTACATTTATGTGGGGCGAGGGCATTGGAGGGTGCTCTATCTATAAGACATCGGAGAGGGAGTTTTAAATATCCTAAAATGATTCTTCTTTTTTTTCAAGTTGTAATTTCTGATGAAACCACGGGAGAGAAATGTGAAGTGTTCGGACGTTTCCCCCTGGTGGGCCCTTGGTGGCGAGTGAAGGTGCGCGTGAAACCAGTGGGGAAGAGCTATCACACTCAAGGGTTTCCATCCTACTTTTTGCAAACGGATATGTCACCGCCAAATCAAAAACACATCTGTGCCCTGTTTCTTAAGGAGTGTGAGGCCCCCAGTGAGTTTACAACTCGCTTTTTAAAATGGGTCCATGAAGAATCAAGCTATCGAGACCTGAATTTTGAAACTATTAGAGAAACATTAAGGACTTTTGACAAAGAAAGTAAAAGGAAGAATCAGAAGACAACAGCTCAGAGTGAACAAGAAGAGTCTGCATCAAGCGCCGAGACGCGTCTTCAATTGGAGAATACAAGTAAGTGTGCTTGCACCCTTTGGTTTCTGTGTAATTGAGTTGCTATCACTCTAGGGCCACACCTTCCATTGGGTTTATGAACATGTGTTTAGAGTATGTCGATGGGAGAACTAGCCTCTCTCCTCGTGTGTATAGAATGTACTCCTGAATCCCAGAGGAAACCATTGAATGAACATGAAGGGGGATTGACAGGATCGACTTTGTGCTGAAGAAAGATCACTGTTGCGCATCACCCAACCAAGCCTGCCCTCCACACCTGTGCTGCTGTACATGTCCAAAGAGAAGACAATGCTCCCAATTAAGCCTCAATATGTTCCCGAGAGTGTCTCAACTATGGTTTTTTTCAAGTGGCTCCTGCTCCATTAGATGAAGACTGCACGTCATTTTCACAAAGCCACCGAAACTAATCTTGACGTTGTCAAGAAATTCATTGTGCTTTGATCAACAATCCACAACTGAGTCACATCAACTAATGTATTGCATTGGGCAGTTGGCTGCAAAAGACCTCTTTAATGCATTATAAAGGGCAGATGATGTCCCGGTGAAGACCGTGGTGCTGCCTAACCCAGGCCACAGAATTGTCAAGGACCTCGTGTGCATGTGATAGCTGGACAATGAATAAGGAGGATGTGATGCTTTTGAAGGGTGGTGGTGGTGAAGAAACATCCCTTGAGTGGCCAGGCACCCAGGTGACACAGTGAGTTAAGCATTGAGCTGCTAACTACCAGGTCAGCAGTTTGTGAGGGAGAAAGGTGAGGCGCTCTGCTTCTATAAAAATTTTGCATTCTTCTACATGCTATGGGACAGTTCTCCTCTGTCCTCTAGGCTTATTATGAGTCTGAATTGTGTCGACAGCAGTGGATTTGGCCAGAAGAATGAACAAGTATGCCTTGGAAGATGTGCACACAGGAAGTTCCATAGAAGGAGCTTGGGGCATGTTGTCAGGAGAGACCAATCCCTGGAGAGAATGCCAGGCTTGATAAAGTAGAGGGTCTGGACAAAGGAGGAGGACCTTCCAGGGGATGGACCCAAACGGCAACAATGATGAGGATAGTGCAGGTGTGGCCAGTGACTTGTGCTGCACATCAGCTAGCCGAGTACAACTAAACTAACAGCTTTGGTGCCTTGCGGTTAGTCATCGGGCTGCTGACTTCACAGGCAGCAGCTTCAAGCCACCAGCCTCTGGGCAGAAAGTGAGACTTTCTCCTCCTGTAAAGCGTTACAGTCTTAGAGCCCTACTTGGTCTGGGTCCTTGTGAAGAGATGACTGAAGTTATCGGTGCTATGGGAAACTGCGGAAGGAACTAGTTGGTACCCGGCTATCAGAAGGCATCGGGGCCCTTAAAGCCTTCTTAAAACAATCAGCCATTTAACTGCGGCATGAACTAAGTCCATATGGAAGAAGCACACCATCTTATTTGATCCAAGGATTGTAAATCACAAAATTCAAATTCACAGGAGGGAACAGTCTCAAACTCAACTGCTGTTGCCTTGGTGCTGTCTCAGAGAAACCCTTTCTAGGACATGGTAGCACTGTCCCTGTGGGTTTCTCAGACTGTAACTGCAGGAGTAAAAAGTCCAGCCTTTCTCCCATCGTGGGGATTGGTGTCAGAGTTTAGCTTGAGAACACCTGGTTTGCAGAAGGCTAAAGGTAACAAGAGAAGCCAAAAATCCATTTGCAGGGTCCCCTCCCCTATGGACAAAGCCTCTGACGAGTCCCTTCTGATCATACTCCAGGAATAGGAGGAGCCTGTGATCAGACAGAGAACATTGTAAAGTTGAATATGGCAGATGCAGTTGAGTTTAAAATATAACAACTTAATCATTTGACTTCCCTTTTGACCCATTTCAAAGTTTTCACTTTTGAATATTTTCTGCTGCTTTTCAATTGAGATTTTTATGTGTTTTGTGATTTGGGTGTGTTTTTGTTTCTTTGTTTGCTTCCTGTTGGTGTTTTCTCTGATCTTTTGTATATGAAATCCAGGGTAAGTACATCTATAAAGAGAGTATAAACTGGATTAATAAATGGCAGGGGATGTTGGGGGAAAATGTAGGGCTAACAAGTGTGAGAAGAAAATATTTCAAAAAAAAAAAATCCAAAATTGATTGTGGTGATGATCGCACAACTTTTCTTCATATGTTTGAGCAACCAAATTATTTGATATGTGAATCATATGCAAATGAAGCTTTTCTAAAAAAATCATTTTATGGGGGGCTCATCCAACTCTTATCATGATCAATACCTACATCAATTGTATATGCAGTCCACTTTTGCACATTTGTTGCTGACATCATTCTCAAAAAATCCTCCTTCTACTTAGGCCCCCATATTTCCCTCCCCTCCCCACTCCCCCTCCCCCTTGAGCCCTTAATAATTTACAAATTATTATTACTTTGTCATATCTTACACTGTCCAATATGTCCCTTCACCCACTTCCCTGTTGTCCGTACCCCAGAGAGGAGGTTATATGTAGATCCCTGCAATTGGTTCCCCCTTTCTATTCCACCTTCCATCCAAACCCTCCTGGCGTCACCACTCTCACTACTGGTCAAACTTTTTTTTTTTTTAATGTTAAAAAAAAGTATCATCTTGTAAACCCACAGCAGTTCTGTTAGTTGGCCATGAATAGGTGGCTGTGAATGAGAAAAGCAACAACAAAGGTCTTTTCTATACCAACATGGTATGCCAATATCTGTAGTTGGAACAATTTTGCTAAACTATGAATGTCGCATCACCTCTTCCTCTTCACTGAAGTTAAAAGAACTGTATTCTGGTTTATTTATCCCTCAGCTCCCTTTTCCTTAGATTCTTGCCTCCTTAGAAAGGGGCAGCTCTTCTTGTTATGCAGGTTAATATCGTTTGCCTCACATTTTTGTTTCTCCCTTTTCTGATACCTCACAACCAGTCTGCTTCCAATGACTGTTAACTTCACCTTCAAAATGGGAGGATGAGTCAAACAGTGTTCCTCCTGGGATTCTGGTTTGTGCATGCATGGGTTGATTCAAAGCAAAACATGTTAAAACATGTTACAGGGTCAGGGGATGACTATAAGCAGATTTTCTCAGCAACACGCTTGCCTTAGTCTAACAGATAGTGCTTGCAAATCAAGATTCCATAAAAGCGGGGACTTCCCAGGGCAATCTGTTGGGTCAGCTCAGAAGATTGTGACAAAATTTTTTTTTGGGGGGGGGGGCATCACTGCCCCCTGGTGGGAGTGGGAGGCCTAGCCTTGCTCCTGTAGAGCTGCTGCTGGATTTGAACCTCCAACCCAGTGGGCCGCAGTCCCTCACACAACCACTGCGCCACTGGGGCTCAGCCTGACAAAAATTTTTTTTTTTTGTGGGCATCACTGCTCTCCGGTGGTGGGAGTAGGAGCTGACAAAAATTTTTTTTGATGACCGAGAGGCAATCATAATTTATTTCCTCAAAACACAACCATAGAAAATTATTTTATTTTTTAAAAAGGGAGACGATTATTAAAAAGACAGAATTAATAGAATTAAAAAATGTGAGGAAAAGGCTGGCAGTGACTCCCTGGATTATTTTCCCCCCACATCACCACAATGAGCACCTGCTTTCGCTGAGGCTAGCAAGGGCCGTCTGAGAATCTTATTAGGAAGTCTGACCCCATCCACCCTCCAACCATAATCTTACCCCTTCAGATTTCTTTTTTCCCCAAATTCAGGGACGTTGGCAGGGAACATGACTTGAGTCCCTCAAGGAAGCCACACTGCTATTTTATCAGGGCAGAAGTCAGCACAGGATTCTTTTTATAAAAATTTTTAAAAGTTATTTTCTTGGGGACTTTTATAGCTCTTATCACAATCCATACATATATCCATTGTGTCAAGCACATGTGTACATATGTTGCCATCATCATTTTCAAAACATTTTCTTTCTACTTGAGCCCTTGGTATCAGCTCATCCTCCCCCTTCTCCTTCCTTCATGAACCCTTGACAATTTAAAAATTATTATATTTTCTTCATGCCTTACACTGACCACTGTCTCCCTTTATTCACTTTTCCATTGTCTGTCCTCCTGGGGATGGGTGTTGGTGGTGATGTTTATGTAGATCATTGTGATCCCTTTCTCCCCCACCTTCCCCTCACTCTCCTGGTATCGCTACGCTCATTTTTGGTCCTGAGGGGTTTATCTGTCCTGGATCCCCAGTGTTTCCAGCTCTTATCTGTACCTGTGTATCTGCCCCCATTTAGCCCAATTTGCTAGGTAGAATTGGGGTCATGATAGTGGGGGCAGAGGGAGAGAAGCATTGAAGGACTAGAGGGAAGTTTTGTATTTCAGTGGTGGTATATTGTACCCTGACTGACTTGGCTCTTCCTTGCGACCATTCTGTGAGGAGTGGTCCACATGTTGAGGGGGGAAATACTCCTTGTTTCTCAGTGCTATTGGGTTGGTTCCAATCCATAGCTGCCTTATGCATAAACAATGAAACACTGCCCGGTCCTGGGCCATCTTCACAATTGTTCCTATCCTTAAGCCCATTGTTCCAGCTATGGTATCAATCCATCTCCTTAAGGCCCTTCTTTTTTGCCTGCCCTCTACCAAACATGATGACCTTCTCCAGGTCCCAGTCTCTTCTAACAACCAAAATACAGAAGATGAAGTCACACCATCTTTGCCTCTAAGAAGCGCTCTGACCGAATTTCTTCCAAGACTGATAGGTTTATTCTTTTGGCAGTACGTGGTACCCTCAAACAATGCAACCTTCAGAAATGTAGAAACAAATGCCATATGTTGAGAAACATTTGCTCCACAGCTGGGAGTTTTTCGGTCATAGATTTTTTTTAATGATTTGAGAGCAATTTGTTTTACTGACCCATAGATATCTTAGAATCTCAATGTTCTCACTTTCCCTTGCCAATATGCAGAATGGAACCCAGGAAGCATCCCTTCTATGGGATTAGGGCTGTGCTCTGCATAAAGGTTGTGGCTGAACGACAGGTCATGCACTCTACTTGTGCCTCATTAACATAACTCCTATAACCTTTTTCCCCTTTCAAGTAACCTCATCTTGCCTAATGAAGACAAGAAGAGGTTAGAATTTATAACATCAGAAAATGGGGGATAATTACTTCAAATCCCCAAATGTAGGACTATCACTCAACCCTGGAGAATCATGACTTAGCCAAGTTGACACATATTTCTGGGGAAAGCTCTTCAATACATGCTATCTAACTTTTCTCTTGAATATAAGAAAATATTTGGTTTATATTTAATTCTGCTAAGAAGGCAGAGGAGAAAGGCCAGGTTATAAGTAGTCTGTCTCAGAAAAATGTCAGTTGAAATCATTTAAAATATTTTTCTAAATATAATTAATCTGTTAGCTGGGTATTCATATCTGTGGACATTTCATTTTTTTTCTATCTCACATAAGTTTGATAGTATCTTACTGAATGATTTTAATGAGAAAAGCATCATGATCACCACTGGAAAAATTATTATAAAGCATAATATGTGAATCATTTTTGTTTTTATGCCTAGCTTTAAATTGTATGTTATTTAATATATATAAATTGTACATAATATAGAATTTTAATTGTATATTAAATTGTATAAAACTTTGGTTCTGGGCTGAGCCCCGGTGACGTAGTGGTTGTGCGCGGGACTGCGGCCCACTGGGTTGGAGGTTCAAATCCAGCAGCAAGGCTGGGCCTCCTACTCCCACCACCAGAGGGCAGTGAAGCCCATAAAAAAAACAAACAAAAAACTGGTTCTGATGATGCCCTAAATTAAATCAATGATCTAAGAAGCGATTCTTTTAAAAGCATTATGGAACAATGATTTCGATTTCAGCCTAATTATAATACTACCCATTTTCTTGATGGTTAAAGTAAGTTCATTCATCCCTCTGACTGGGATTTCTCCCCCTGGTTGTGTTAAATGAGCAAGTCCTCCCAGTCCTTCTGTGTGAGCTCCTTTGTGTGTTGTAATGTGATCTCTTCTGATATCCCATAGTTCCATTCACAAATGCTATGCAAGCTTTGCAGTTTCCAAGAGTAATGGAATTCCTTCCAGTTCTCCTGCCTCGTCACTTTAAACAACTCATAAACACAGACTCTACAATGGTGTTGGAAAAGATAGAAGAGATTCTGGGTGCACATCCTTGGAAACTTGGATTTAGTAAAGTAAGTCAAGTATACTCCCTCCCTCCCTCCCTCCCGGCCATTGAGTCAGTCAGTGCTCGCTCACCGTCACCTCCTGCCAGTTTCCAGGAGTAGAAAGCCCCATCTTACTCCCTCCGAGCTGCCAGCGATTTTGAACTGCCAACCAGGAGGATCACAGCCCAGTGACTAACCACTATACCACCAGGGATTCAAAAGTAGAGTGTTAAAGGGTTAATGACAAGTGTCTAGAATATGAATGAAAGAAAGAAAGAACTCAAGAAATAGCAAAAACAACGTTTTGAAATATGGAGGTAAATTTTGGGGTCGCACAAAGAGTTGAAGATGATTGTTGTTAGAAAGCATGTGATAGGGTTGCAGAGAACCCTTGCTTTTTATCTAAGCCTTGCAGTAGTATTTGACTTTTAAGACACGTGTTGGGGCTAAGCCCCGGTGGCGTAGTGGTTGTGTGCGGGACTGCGGACCACAGGGTTGGCGGTTCAAATCCAGGTGCAAGGCTGGGCTTCCTACTCCCACCAGGGCAGTGATGCACCCCCCTCCCCCTCAAAAAAGGATATGTGTTATTTTCATAAAAAGCATAATCTTAATATAAAAATTGTACATGAAATTAGTGTATTTTTTGGGGGGTGTATTTTGGTGTGCATTTTGGGGATTTATGAGGTACACTGTTGTTTTCATCAAATTTAATATTAGTTACATCATAGGTTTCTCCCAATTTAGTTGACATATTTATATTTTAGGAAATGAAAATATTCCTAAAGAATAGCATAGTTTGGTAATAAGTCTAGTTAGATTCATCAGCAGAATTTTCTTTTTTTAAATCATTTTATTGAGGGCTCATATAACTCTTAGCACAGTCCATACATCCATCCATTGTCTGCAAAGTACATCCGTACATTTGTTGCCCTCATCATTCTCAAAACATTTTCTTTCTGCTTAAGCCCTTGGTATTAGCTCCTCATTTTTCCCCCTCCCTTCCTGCTCTCCCCTCCCTCATAAATGCTTGATAATTTATAAATTATTATTTTGTCACTGAGCCCTGGTGGTGTAGTGGTTGTATACAGGACTGCAGCCCACAGGCTTGATGGTTCAAATCCAGCAGCAACTCTGCAGGAGCAAGGCTGGACTTCCTACTCCCACCAGGATAGTGATGCCACAAAAAAATATTATTATTTTGTCATATCGTATACTGTCCGATGTCCCCCTATACCCACTTCCCTGTCGTCCGTACCCCAGAGAGGAGGTTATATGTAGATCATTGTAATCCGTTCTCCCTTTCTACCCCACCATCCCAGTATCGCCACTCTCACCACTGGTCCTGAAGGGATCATCTGTCCTTGATTCCCCATGTTTCTGTTTCCTATCAGTACCAGTGTATATCCTCTGGTCTAGCCGGATTTGTAAGGTAGAATTAATATCATGATAGTGCGGGGGTGGGCGGAAAAAGCATTTCAGAACTAGAGGTAAGTTGAATATTTCATTGTTGCTACACTGCACCCTGATTGGCTTGTCACCTCCCTGCAACCCCTCTGTAAGGGATGTGGCTTTGGGTCCCCAATCTATACTCTCCCTCATTTATAATGATATAATTTTTAGTTCTATGATGCCTGATACCAGTGGAATTTTCTTAATCCAGCCACTGAAACTTTATTCTCTTAAAGATAACCTACAGGGAGCTGAGACTGCTGCAGTGTGAGGCAAGCTGGGCCGCCTTTTGCCAGTGCAGCTCCCTTCTCCAGTTGATGACGGCCCTCGAGAAGAACTCGCTAATCATATATGCTAAGCTGAAGGAGATCTGCAGAGAGTACGGGCACACGTATCTTGAGGAACTTGACTTACGGTCTAAGTTGCCAAGCCAATTATCTTGTGATGACATTTGGGAGTCTCTGAAGTTTTTGAAGGACATTGGTGTGGTGACCTATGAGAAAGGCTGTGTCTTTCTTTATCACCTTTATCAGGCTGAAAGAGGCATTGCCTCAACCATATGCCACCTGATGACGAGGCCTCCGTGGCGCCTGCATGTGGATGTCAGAAAGGTACTTGCATCTCTTCCTGGCCCCAAGTCTGAGAATTCAGAGGGTGGCAACGGGTTGAACGACAGTCAATTGGATGAGGGAAGATTAGAAAAAACTCTGCACATTGCAGACACGGGGGACAACCGTGACCATGATGATGGTGACAGTGAACTCGCTGCAGAGGTGCAGGAAGTTCAACTGGATCCGGATCAAGTGATTGCTCTGGAAATGATTTGTGCAAACGCAGTGACCATCATAAGTGGGAAAGGCGGTTGTGGAAAGACCACAATCGTGAGCCACCTCTTTAAGTATATAGAGCAGCTGGAAGAAAAGGAAGTGCAACAAGCTTGTGAAGATTTTGAGCAAGACCGAGGTGGATCAGAAGAATGGGTGACCTTGACTGAGCCCAACCAGGTGGAGGGGGGCAAGGCTGTAGAAGTCCTCCTTACAGCACCCACAGGCAAAGCGGCTGGCTTACTGCGGCAGAGAACCGGTCTTCATGCCTACACACTGTGCCAGGTAAAACCTTTGACGTTTGTCCACAGGCGGTTAAAAACAAACTTTATGTAAGGAATTAGTAAAACTTGGAAAATAAAAGTTTCCTTCTGATGACAGTCATGTGGCATTGAGCATCTGCTGGATCACTGGCAGGCGGTAGCTCATAGTGTAGACAGAGGTGACTCGTCTGTAAACCGTTCCCAGTTTGCACTTAGAGAAGAGCCCAGCCATAAGGTCAATCAGTGTACTGCTTCCTTCCTCAAGAAAATCTTTTGACAATAGTGACTTTTAAAAAGGCAGCTGTCCTAAAGCGTTACGTTTCCTGGGGCAGTCAGTTCTGTTTTCCACAGGAACTGGTTATAAATAAATACAGCCTGGTCCACAGACCACATCAGAAACATCAGAGAAGGAATGTGCCCTTTAGAATCCAGTCTTCAGGGGGCCCAGGTCTTTTGCTTTATGTGGCTCAATTATTCCTGTGCTTCACTTGGTGCACTGCATTGCAGAGTAGGCGTGGAGTCGAAATTTCAAGTGAAATAAACGTGCCAAAAAAAATAATGCAGCCTATTACGAAGTCACAGTTTTAAGTGTATGAAAGTTGAAGAGTTTCCTCTAGACTATTTTGTAGCTCAAACTGCTTAGTAGGTGGGAGATGTATGAGTTATGCCATTATATGTGAATTGGACCTTAGAAGGCAGGAGGCTCTCGTGAGAGGAGAGCATGGTACTTAGGGGCCGGGCCTTGCGCAGACTCTGAGTAGAGTGCTCAGCGTGCATGGAGAGCTGGGAGGTGGCACCATGGAAGCCCGTCAACTGCAGAATAATGGAAATTAAACTTCGCTTAGACAAGGAATTCAAGCAGGAAAGTTTGACAAGTATCTTGATGTTAGATCATTAGCTCTTGACGGTTCAGTGAAGCAGGTAATGCATGCTGTCTCCCTTTTTACAGAAGAGCCAATTGAAGACTGGGTTGTTAAAATACTCCGCCCAGATCTCATTGAGTCGGGAAGCAGGACATGAATTCTGATTCTGACCTTCTTGCTGGTTTACTCTTTCTAATATCCATTGTGAGGAAGGGGATCTCAGTTCACTTAAAGATTTAGAGTCACAGAAACCGTGTGTGTGTGTGTGTGTGTGTGTGTGTGTGTTTATAGTCGCTATGAATCAGTATCAGCTGTATGTCAGTGAGTTTGTTTGTTTGTTTCTCCCTTGGTGGTGCTATGAATTAGTTGTTGGGCTAACTTCAAGGACAGTGGCTATTGCTTTTGAACTGCCCACCTCGCAGTTAGCAGACCCAACAGTGTCACCTAGGTTCCAGCCACCATGGGAAGGCATCCCTTCATTTTCAGAATGAACTAACACACAATTGGCAGAGAAAGAGAGCTTAAGTGATTGGGATAGCTCAAAAGACTAAGGTTAATGTAGAAAAGGAGGCTAGGAGGGATGAGAAAGTATGTCATGGACTAACACTGGGTCTGAATCTTGTGAAATGAAATATAGTCACTGCTCATTGAAAAACGGCCCTTTTGGTGCAGGTGTGCAGGGCCCATGTGCTAATCCAAACCTGCTAGGTTTGAACCACCGGGCCGCTCGGTGTGAGAAAGATAGGAGTGCACTTTGGTAAAAAGACTTACTATGGGGCTAGTCTACTCAGTTCCTCCATGATGGCTGTCAGTGGGAGTCGCCTTGAAGGCAAACACTGACACAAAGGACTCATTCTTCAAAAACCAAACTCATTGCCATCCCGTCAGTGGGACCCAGTGGGACCCTGTAGGGCAGAGGAGAGCTGCCCCGTGGACAAAACGCCTTACTGGAGTGTAAAAGCCGAGCCTTTCTCCCGCCGAGTCGCTGATGGCTTCCAACCACCGACCTTGCTGTTAGCAGACCGATGCATGATTTTCCCTATTGGATTCTTAAAATTATGCGGGAATAACACCCCCAGCCCCTCCTCCCCCAAATATATATTTATAAAACGACCGTATCACCTTCAAAGTACCCTCCATTACTTTTAATACATTTGTCAAATCTGCGATTCCATGCTTGGAAACATTTTCCAAACTCATCCGTTTGGCTGGCTGACAGTACCTCCCTCATTTTTATTTTTGTTTTTTTCACCTGATCTAAATTGTCACATTGCTGTTCTTTCATGTCCCTCTTCATTCTTGGAAACAAAGAAATTGCACATGGGGAAGTCAGGGGAGTAAGAGGCAAGAAAGGCATGTTATTTTGGCGGGTGTTTTTTTTTTTGCTCCAAACTGGCAGCATGGAGATCGCTGCATGAGCAGGTGCATTGTCCTGTGGCAAAACCAGTCCCCTGCCTGCCACCAATCAGGTCATTTTTCATGATAGCACACTGTCACAGTCTTTTCAGAACCTCTGAATAGAAAGCTTAATTAATAGTCTGATCTGGTAGAATGAACTCCAAATGCACTATGAGTCTACGTTTTCATCCATTTGGGAAGTTGACAGACATACAGAATGAGATTTGTCATCAATCGACATTTTACCTTTTTTTTTTTTATGGGAAAATCACTCATATACTTGAGTTTTTCCCACAGTGCTATCCTTGTAAGCTGTGTTCAATAGCATAACAGTTTCTGTGGCATCTTCCTGAGCTGGAAACAAAATGTCACAGCCTTATACTGTTCTCTTAAATTGGCCATTACAAAAAAATGAGGTGTGAGTGAAATTGCCTTTATGAAAAACTTTAGTGTGGCCAGAGAGACCCTTCCCAGGCAATGCCACTAGATGCACTAATTCAGAGCCAGTTGCTCG
Source organism: Nesogale talazaci (assembly GCA_004026705.1). Taxonomy (NCBI): domain Eukaryota; kingdom Metazoa; phylum Chordata; class Mammalia; order Afrosoricida; family Tenrecidae; genus Nesogale; species Nesogale talazaci. Next base: position 30,493 of record PVJH01016100.1, on the reverse strand, counting down.
ATGCTGGCTCATCTATATTTGTGCTTTCTATTTCTTTAGCCCTTTCCTTCTGTTTCTCTCAACACCCCCCCCCCCAGCATTTAAGATTTTGATTTTGAAATAGCAAATTGTTAAAATTGTGTGTACACTAATTAAACCTGAATTTAGAAATATTTTGCATTTAGGTCAATTACAGCTTCTACTTATGGGAGAAAAATAAAACGACAAAGAATATCCCGTGGAAATTTTCTTCAATTAAAGTTCTAGTTGTGGATGAAGGGAGTTTAGTTTCTGTTGGAATCTTCAAATCAGTTTTAAACTTACTGTGTGAACACTCCAAGCTTTCCAAGCTTATTATCCTCGGTAAGTTAAAATATTGTTGAGCTTCTGATACTCCTGTAGTTTATAGAGTTTTTTTTTTTAATTATTTTATTGGGGACTTGTATAATTTTTATCACAATCCATCCATCCATCCATTGTGTCAAGCACTTTGGTACGTTTGTTGCCATCATCATTCTCAAAACATTTTCTTTCTACTTGAGCCCTTGATATCAGCTCCTCATTTCCCTCCCTCCCTCCCAAACCCTTGATAATTTATCAATTATTATTATTTGGTCATGTCTTGCACTGGCAGTTGTCTCCCTTCACCTGCTTTTCTGTTGTCCGACTCTCAGGGAGGGGGTTATATGTAGATCATTGTGATCAATTCCCCTTTTCTCCTCCCACCTTCCCCTTCCACTCCTGGTATTGCTACTCTCATGTTTGTAGGTTGTTTATGCCATTTTAAGGGCACGGAAAAGTTACCCCGAGTTACTCCAACCAGTCTTCTGGCAAAGTCTTTGACATAGAGGAGGGCCTTCAAGGAGAGAGGTGGACACAGTGGCAACAAATGTGGACTCACCTATAGGAAGGATTGGGGAGGACCATGCAGCACTGGGCAGTGCTTCCTTCTGTTGTACAGAGAAGGTGTCAGTGTGCGTCATAATTGACTTAAGGGCCTATCAACAATGTAGATGCTAATTAAACAAGTTTTCAGAAAATTACTATTGATCATTGAAATTCCATGACTCTTACAACTTTAAAAATACCACCAAGTCAGGGAAGCTCAATATGCAGATCCTTTAGAAATTGCAATATAGGTCATTTTAAGTGAATCTTGGTAATTGAGGCTAAAAACTCAGTGGAGACCTCCTCGGTCTCTTAAAGTCCCTTCCAATTTTGATAATATTCTATTGGGTTGTTGTAATCTGTTGACTATGTGATTTAAAGAATTTGAGGCTGTTTTATGAGTAGTTGCTTCCATGAAGTAGTAGCTTAAGCATTCCTCCAGTTGGCAGTGTATGGGCCAGGGTTGAACCAGTCAGCCCCCTGGACTGAGCAGTTCCCTGGACCAGGCAGCCCCTGCACCCCTTTTGTGTCAACCTCACTAGAAAAGAGATAAACAGCCAGGTGAACTTTGTAAACCCTTCCTCTGGCATTTCACAGAGCTTTTTTTCCTCGAAGGGCACAGCCCCTTCACAGAACTTAGCTCTCAGGGCCAAGTCTGTACAGTCCCTTCCCTTAGTGTTCCAGGAGGTGGATCTGTGTTCTCACAAACCATATCTCACAGACTCAGATCCTGCAACTGCAACATCAGAAGGCCTCATCCCTTTATTGGTACATATGTCCTTGACTCGAGCCCTATATATATGTCCCACCACCCCAATACCGGGTGCGGCTTCCCTGGCCTAACTCTCGGGCCATGGGACCGCCCAGGAGCTGAAGATACTCCTGTCTGTCTGTCTGTCTGTCTGTCTCTGCTGTCCCTTCTCTTCCCCAAAGTCCTTCACTACCTCCAATAAAGCATATCCTCTTTATCCCTAACTGAGCTCTATCTCCTTCCTACGGCTCTGTCTTTACCTCTCAGCATGCAGTCAGTATTTTTTGTATTTCTTGATTTTTTTTTGTTTTTAAAGCAAAAGATTTTTAACAGTAAAACTAATGCATTGGATTTGTTTATTTTACATTATATGTATTTTCTTTATGTGGTTCAGGTCATGGATTCTCCCATTGCCCCATAAGATATTGAACAAAGCAAATACTGAGAACTATTATTTTAAAATGTTAGCTAAAAGCTATGTCCCTACACAGATCATCTGGGGCAATGTAGAAGTTCATTTTAGATTCTGTTGCCTCATGCTGTTTCACTGTTTTTTTTTTTTTTTGGGGGGGGGGGGGGAGGCATCACTGTCCTCTGGTGGGAGTGGAAGACCCAGCCTTGCTGCTGCTGGATTTGCACCTCCAAGCCAGTGGGCAGCAGTCCCGCACTCAAGCACTACACCACCGGGGCTCAGCCCCTGTTTCACTGCTTTGTTTTTAATATCCTACACTGCTTAATATGAATGCAATTTTTGTTAAATATTTTCAGAGATACTTTCTTAAATAAGGGAAAAGGATCTATTTTTTTCTGTTTCAAAAAATCCACTGCCATCGAGTTGATTCTCCCAGTGTAGCTAGGATAGGAGAGAAGTGCCTGTGTGGTTTTCTGCAACTGCAACTCTGCAGGAACACAAAGCCCCACCTTCCTCCCTCAGAGCTGCTGGTGGGTTTGAACCCTGACCTGGCCATTAGCAGCCCAAGTAACCACTGCGCCACCAGGGCTCCTCTTTCCTAGCTAGTGTAAGTTGTGATCATCAGCATGTCTTTGGGAGAGATAAATGTAATTAAAAAAAATGTTTCCTAAGGCCTTCTGTAACTTTTCCTCCCCTTCCCTGTTAGGCGATATTAGACAGTTACCCAGCATCGAACCTGGCAACTTGCTGAAAGATCTCTTCGAGACTCTTAAATCACGGAAGTGCGCGGTTGAACTGAAGACAAACCATAGAGCGGAGTCTCAGCTAATTGTGGACAATGCGACAAGGTATGATGATGGCGTTAATATTTTGCATTTTCCCACTTCTGCATTATGAATAAAAAGGATGCACATACACATTAGCTTTTTAATATGGGTGATGGAGTACAATACAGTCACCATAACCTTATAGCAAATCTGTTACTGATTTTTTAAATTATAAATCATTCTATTGGGGCTCATACAACTCTCATCACGATCAATACATACATCCATTGTATGCAAAGCACACCTGTACATCTGTTGCCATCCTCATTCTCAAACCATTTCCTTTCTGCTTAAGCCCCACCTATTTTCCCCTTCCTCCCCACCTCCCCCTGCCTCATGAGCCCTTGATAATTTGTGTTATTATTAGTTTGTCATCTTGTATACTGCTATTGCTTTTGGACACCTGCTGGTACAGTGGGCTCTGCGTCGGGTTGTTAACCATGAGGCAGGTGGTTCCCACCTGCCAGCCATGACTCAGGAACCAAAGTTTGACTCTTCCTGTACAGCTTCACACCTTCGCAGCCGCAGGCACAGCTGTACCCTGTTTGAAAGGGCCCCTATGAGTCAGAATTGACTTGCGGGCCATGCCTTTGAGTTTATTTTCATATAACCTTGGGGGTGATCCTCTGCGGACTTCAGAATTTGGTTTCTCTATAATGCACATAAGCATTGGCTCAAACCCTTTCGCTGTTCCTATGGAGAAAGAGAATCTGTCTACTGCTCTAAAGGTACACGGTCTGAGAAGTCCTGGGCACACTATGTGTCATGCACTACATGACGGGGCTGGCACAATCCAGAGATCCAAAAAATCAGTTGCTGCTGCCAGTTTATATTTCTTTTAGAAGTAAAGCTGTGGGTGTAGCAGGGCTTACAAATATTAAGACAATCTTTTGTGCAAGAAACCGAAGTTTTATTTTGTTTTTGCCATTTTTTGTGTGTGTTTTCTCTGTTTTTTTTTTTTAAGCATTCTCTTCGGGGCTCATGTAACTCTTATCACGATCAATACATACATCTATTGTATGCAGCTCACATTTGTACATTTGTTGCCTTCATCATTCTCGCAACATCCTCCTTCTATTTCCATCCTTGGTATCAGCTCCTCACATTTCCTTTCCCTCCTCACTCACCCGCCATCATGAACCCTTAGTACTTTACAAATTATCATTATTTTGTCATATCATATACTGTCCGATGTGTCCCTTCACTCACTTCCCTGTTGTCCGTACTCTAGGGAGGAGGTTATATGTAGATCCCTGCAATTGGTTCCTCTCCACGCTACCTTCCTGGTCTCACTCCTCTCACCACTGGTCCTGAAGGGATCATCTGTCCTGAATCCCCTGTTTCCAGTTCCAGTGTACGTCCCTTGGTCTAGCCAGATTTGTAAGGTAGAATTGGGATCATAATAGTGGGGAGCCGGGGGAGGAAGCATTTAAGAACTAGGGGAAAGTTGTATATTTCAGTTTTTGCCAGTTTTTAATACTTGTTTTTGTTGCTTGAAAACCTCCTTGGTTGGATGCCAGCAGAAGCTAGAACATTCAAGCTAACTTTCGGTGTGCTCCTGGGTCACCTAGAAATAATCGGGGATGGGGGTGGGGGTGGGGGTGGGTCACAGACGGATGGACTGAAAGTCACAGGGTTAACCATTGGGTCTTATGAAGACAAATAAGGGCGGCAGATATACAAGTATAATATTCTTTTCGGGTTACCCTTCTACTCTTACCTAAAGACCAGCTCAATTTTGGCATACTAGAACATGACTAAGGGGCGTCACATACTCAGTTAGTTATTCATTGGGCTGCCACTAGAGGCCAGCAGGTTGAAACACCCAGCTGATTCCGAGGGAGAGACTTTCGACGCCCCTACAGAGTTATAATTTTGCATTCTTAGACTAAGAGCCCCTTGCCTTGCTTTTCCGAAGGATCCCCCTTCCATAAATCTACTCTTAAAAAAATAGAAAGAGTTTCAGTCTTGGAAACCCACAGGGGCTGTAAGTTCTCTGCCATGTAGCTCACCATGAGTCAGAATCTCAATGGCAGTGAGGAGAGGACGATCTGGTCATTTTCAAGTTTAAAAGACATGGGAGGACCTGGAACCCATTCTTCTTAGAACTAGTCATTCTTGTAGGCAGTCCTTTCGATATGAAGATCAGCCATTTCAGCCCCAGCTACTCAGTGGGAGATGGATAAAGACTGCTCCTTTTACATACCCTCAGAAGCTTTATGCAGGTCATTCTGAGTTGGAATGAGCCGAATGGCAGTGGATTCAGGTTTTTTTTTTCTCCCCGATATCATTTGGGCTGAGTGGTGTTCCGTTTAGCATGGCTGCACAAGCAGTGTCGCCAACTCTTGATGGACATAAGGATCCTTGTGCTATACCACAGAGCTGCATCGAGAAATAAAAGCGTGATATAGCATGTCCTGGGTCAGCAGCAAAACAGGAAATCTATGATCCGCAGGACACTCTAAATTAACCTGGGACATGTCCAGTGGGGACCTGACCACCCCCACCCCATTTTCAATTGCCATTCATTTTCAATTGAAAAGGCAGAGATGAAATGAGAGTTCTCATTCGGTCTGTTCTCTGATGACCAGTTTCTTGTGAGGTTTCTCCGGAGATCCATTCTTCTTCCAGCTACCCGTGAGATGCTCTCTCTCTCTTTTTTTTTTTTTTTTTTTTTTGGGGGGGGGGGCATCACTGCTCTCCGGTGGTGGGAGTAGGAGGCCCAGCCCCACTGCTGGAATTGAACCTCCGTCCCAGTGGGCCGCAGTCCCGCGCACAACCACTATGCCACCGGGGCTCAGCCCGAGATGCTCTCTTAAGAGCCTCTGTCGCATTCTAGTTTCTGAGAGGAGCAGAAAGAGGAGGGGATTGCAGCAAACAGAAGAGAGGCATCTTGGTTCGGCGGGGGCGGGCAATGGAGTCATCCATATGTGACATGGAGAACAACGGAGACACTAGGAATAAGCATTTGGGGACAATCCCAGAGAGTCCAGATTCAATTTAGCAGCGGTGTCAAGGAGCCCAATGGGCCAGGATTCTCTTCCCTGCTCCCCTGCTCCCTGCCTGTGCAGCTGTAGGCAGCCCAGGAAACTGGGCCAAGCTTCCCCTTCCTCGCCAGTGACTCACACCTACCTTTGATGGGATTTGAAGCCATGGAGACAAGTTTAAAGTCTTCCTTTTCCTCCCTCTGCCCACACAGAGTTTCTTCTGCTTTCACAGCTTGCTTCCTGTGACACGTTTGTTACAGTGGGTGACCCAATGCAGACTCGTGTATTAATAACTGAAGTCCATATGTGATGCAAGCTGGTGGCTTGCCAGACGGCCCCCAGGGGCTCTGTGGAAGAAAGGGCTGGTGGTCCATTCCACAGGGTGGGCCATAGACACGGTTCTAGGCATGCGGGGGCTGCGCAGCGTTAGGGCCACTCTTTCTCCTATCCCTTTGTGTTAGGTTAGGAAGAGAATTTCCCCCGATGCTTTGCTGAGCCTTTCCTATGCCAGGGGTAAGGACACGTTTGCTAAATGCAGTCTCATAGCAGGTACTTATTGCTTATTTTTCTTCTCAAACCCCATTTGCTCCTGAGAATGCAGACCCAGGTGGCCTCTCTCCCCTGCATGATGAAGACGCCGATGGTGGGGCTCCCCTTTGCTTCGATTATTTTGGAAGAAACAGTGTGAGATGGTAATGCTCTTGGCATGTGTGTTTTTATCTTTACCCAAGAATCTCAAGCCGCCAGTTTCCAAGTTTTGATGCAGAACTGAATATCCCCGATAACCCAGATCTCCCCATCTCCATTGAAGAGAAGACCTTTATCTTTGTCCGACTTCCGGAGGAGGATGCAGCTTCTCAGTTACCTAAAAATGGTCATCACTCTTGTAAGTGTGTTCACTCTTCTGATGCAGAGGGGGATGTTACATCTTGAACCAGGTACTAAAGGAGGAGTCACAAGCTTATCTACAGTGAAGCTGAATAGCGCTCCCAAAGAGGCGCTGGCGGGTTGTTCTTTGGGAATGCACCCTCACAAGCCGAAGGCTTATCGGCAGCCATTCTTAGGTCTCAGAGACCTGCCTACACGGATTTTACGTATGGATGAACTGGAACCAAAGTAGCAACATTTTGTAACTTACTCTGGTAATTTCACAAATTGAGTTGAAAAGGAATAACCCACATATCACCTATTTGGACAAATCGGTTCCATAATCTCTTCTATACGAACTATGTAAAAATAACAATGCTTTAGGCAGAGGACAATTTTAAAAGACCATACTGGGAATTTTTTTTGTCCGTGACAAATTCCTTCAATTTTAAATAAATTCAGTTGACAGAGAGAGAGAGAGAGAGAGAGAGAGAGAGAGAGAGAGACGCTGAAAATAAACTATAAATGGTCAAAATCAAATGATCATAGTTTTGCAAATCAAGTGACCCAGTAGGGCTCATTCAGTATCTGTTGAGTGAATACAGAGCTGTAAATGGTTTCATTTAACACAGCAGTTTTCAACCTGTGGGTCCTGACCCCGTTGGGGGTTGAACAACTCTTTCACAGGGGTCGCCGGACTCATAACAGTAGCAAAATGACAGTAATAAAGTAGCAGTGAAAATAAGTTTAAGGTCAGGGTGGGGGTGGGGTGATCATGACAACATGAGGAACTGTATTACAGGGTTGCACGGCACTAGGAAGGTTGAGAACTACTGGTCTAAAACAAAGTAATCCTTTCTATGATTCCAAGTATAGGCAGGAAAAGTATCTCTGAATTGGCGATGTGTGTGTGTGTGTTAATAGCCCTTTGAAAAGCAAAGTATCTCTGAATTGGCAATGTGTGTGTGTGTGTGTGTGTGTGTGTGTGTTAATAGCCCTTTGAAAAGCAAGCTCTTTTGCTCTCTGGAGTACACATGTGGAACAGAAGGGCTGGCTGTCAAAGGGGTTCCACCCAAGTTTTCCACCTTTTATCCCTCACTGGAGTGGGAACTGTTTGAGTTCTCTCCCTGGCAGGTGTCCGCCCTGCGCAGGTTCTGCCTATCGCAAGCTCCCTTGCCGTGGTCTGGGTTTACAGAATATACACGCGGTGCCGCTGATCCCGGGGCTTAATGCTGACAAGATGGCAGAGTCCGAAAAGAACACGAGGAAGGGTACCTTCCCATGTCTCTGACCTGTGCCCAGGCACTTCACCACCTGCGGTGACACTGCTTCATGGAGCATTATTGACAGTCCATCAAGGAGGCGGCAGCATGTAGGTGTTGGTTTTAGTGTCCATAAACAACATGATAAAATTACTTTGCACAGCGACATTGATTTCACTAGATCCACCTGCCAGCGAGCGACCCTCGTCGGTATGCTCAGGGGGCTGCTCCCAGGGCAGCGACTGACTAAGGAGGATGAAGCGGGAGGGGCCCTGGTGGTGCCCTGGTCACGGGCTCAGAGCCCACACCGCAGGTCCGTGGTTCGCTGCCAGCACGCCATGGGAGAAGGACCGAGGACTCGGTAGTGGGGGCGCTGGCAGGGGGTGGGGGCGGGGAGCCCCACGCCGTCCTGTAGTGTGGCCCTGAGTCGGAATGGACGTGAACGATGGCTTGTGTTGTTTTAATGATTTGCAGGGATTCCTCTCAGTTGCTAGTGTTGCTGTAGGCTGCACGTGGCGCTTCAATCCCACATGGCTCTGCATTCACCTCTGCGCCGTCTCACTTGTCTCCCCTCAATGTCCATCTGCTCCCCAGTTTGCTTGCTCTTTAAGAGAAATGGGATCACACCCACAATGTTCTCTAAAGTGTCTGTGTGTCTTTGAAAGTCTACTTTATAAATCATTGTTCCCCATCCACAAAGTCAAACTATTCAGAAGTTTTTAAAGTAAAAGTTAATGCCCCCCCCCCCATCATCTTCTCCCCTCTTCTCCAAAGGCAGCCGCAGGAAAGCTGCATGGATGGTAAGCACGTAGTGTTTCCTTATGTATGTGCACATACACATACTTCATTTCATACAACTCAGACTATGGTCTGCCTGTTATTTTATGACATAAATTTATATAATAATTATTGTTGGTTACATAATAAATACACAGAGTAGTCAATGGCCAATATGTTTTCTCACAACACCCTACTTAACAGTAGGTCTTAGGACAGCAGAGCAGTCCCAGGGTGGTACAGAGGGTGATGCAGACCCCAAGGCCGGCCGCTGTGCCTGCCCACCCGTGCCTTGGAAGAAAGGCCTGGAGACTTCTGAGAAATTAGCCACAGAGACCCTGTGAAGCGCAGTTCTTTTTTGACACCTGTGAGGCGCCAGTCGGAGCACTCAGTGACACCAGGTCCTTATAGCTGAAGAAGAGTGATTTAAGTAACTTTCCTTCCTTGTGCTCAGAACAGGTTCCCTTTTACTTGTGGCCTTCTTTAATGACCAACAAAGCTCAAAACCCCAAACTTGTTGCCCTTGTAATGACTCCTTGGGACAAACTGGACCTGCCCCCACCCCGACCCCGCTGGCGTGTCTGAGCCCCGGATCTTTCTGTTAGCCCAGCACCTCACCCACTGCATCACCTCTTTGGCTTGGCCGAGAAAGGCGTAGAATACTTTGGTAATAACTAGGTAAGTGTGTGAGTACGATAGATCCATTTTGGAAAGATGCAGAGATTCGTGGCATGGTTGGAGTGTAAAAAGCATGGATCATGTATGAATTCGACAAGTGCTGCGGGATGCACAGAGTGCCATACACAAGGGGTAGACCAGCACCAGCCCATGTGTGCAAAAGAAAAAAATGGTGCAGAAGACCCTTGGAAGTCCCTCTCCGGCGCCACGTGGCTGCCAGTGAGTCCCATCCTTGCTGTCTCCTACGGGAACCCCGTCTTAACTGAAGGCACCCGGAGCAGAACTGCTGACTTAGCTTTCCAGGGGCTGGGTGCCACCAGGTGGTAAGCCTTTCACAGACTCCTCATCTTTCATTCACCGGAGGGCGGGGGAGGGGGGGGGCAATAGAAGGCTGGGCCATTTTCACCCATGTTGGTGTATTTTCTCTCATGAGAGATGCCTGTTGTTTAACTTGACTTATAGAGCGCAGAGCAGTGGTTCTCAACCTGTGAGTCCTGACCCCTTGCGGGGGAGGGGGGGGGGTCGAACCATCCTTTCACAGGGGTCGCCCAATTCATAACAGCAAAATGAGAGTGATGAAGTAGCAATGAAAATAATTTTAAGGCTGGGGTGGCGGGGGAGGGGTCACTGGTGCATGAGGAACTGAATGAAAGGGTCGTGGCATTAGGCAGCTTGCTTCTCTGTGCCCCACTGCTCTAACCAGAAAGGGAAAGGTAGAAGGCCTGCTTCCCTTGTCAACATTCTGGGCTGTGACAGTCACTTTCATGTGCCTTATCTTTATAATCACGACATGGCCGTCACTGGCGGGGGCTACACATGTGGAGTCCTGAGGAGGTGCAGACAGTGAGGTGCTCAGTTGCTAACCCCAGAGTTGGCAGCGGGTCCCAGGCTCTCTTGAAGGGCTGTGGAAGAAAGACTTGGTAATGGACCTCCTCAAAATCAGCTACGGCTAACCCTGTGGAAAATTATTATATTATATTATTGATTATATTATATTATTCTGACACCAACTGTCCCTCCCACTACATGAGTCACAGGTGACTCGGTGACAGTGGATTTGGTAAAGACTGCCATGGGTTGGGCATGAGCACTGTTTAGAAGATGCCCTTGCTGTTCAAGGGTCATGGTTTCCATCATGCTTGGGAGAGCCTCAGGGCAGGAAGGAGATGGTTGGGTGGGGCTTGTAGTGTTGGGACTTCTGGGGGAGTGGCTATATTCTAACCCCCAAAGAAGTAGCTGAGCATTTTATAATGAGGTGCCAACTCTCAGCTCTGGGTATGAGGCGAACTAGGTTTGTGAAGATTAAATTAAGTGAGGTGGCATGTAAAGTGTAGAGATCCTCAAATTCCAACTCGTGTCCCCAAGTACAGCCTGGCCCTAAAACAAGAGTCTTCGGTTAGTAATTAGGTTATGCATTTGGTCCTCCTGCTCTGTCGGCGAGTCCGAACAGGAAGAGTGTATAAACAGATGGCAGCAGTAGTTAGAGGGCTCCACTACTAATTGGCGCGAACCCTGGTGCTGGAGTGGTGATGCGCTAGACTGCCATCTTCCATTCGAAATCCCCAGCCACTCCGGAAAGAGAAAGGGCAGGGCTTTGTTCTCTTGTCTTGGAACCTGCAGGGGCAGTTCTGCCTTGTCCTTTAGGGTCACTGAGTTGGCATCAACTCAGCGGCAGGGAGTTGAGAGTCACTGATTAACCAGAAGGTCAGTGGTCAGACCCATCTGCTGCTCAGAGAAAGACGGGAGCCTAAGCCTTGGAGATCCTACAGGCAGTTCTACTTTGCCCAGGAGGGCCACCCTGAGTGGGAATTGCTTCAGAAGCTTTGAGTCTGGTTTCCTGGTATAACCACCTTAGCAGCTGAACTGGCGGGGGACTGAACCCCCTTCTCTTTACTCTCTTTCCCATGGTTTTGACTGCTGTTGGGAAGAAGCCGGAGGCTCCCCCAGGATCTCACATTCCGTTTGCCTAGATGTTTTCATGAGCCTCTTGGGAGAAATGATACTGAATTGGGTTTTCCGTAGAAACCATGTTGGAAGAACAGCCAGGGGAGCACAGCAATGAAATTCCTCAGGGGAGTGGAATACCAGGACTTGAACAAAAAACATGCCTAAAGGTCAACAAACAGAGCTGGAACTATTTATAGACCTTTGTTTCTTTTTTTTTCTTTTTCTGTTATTGTTGTTTGGTTTTCTTTGTTGCTTTGTTTTGCTCTGCCTTGTTTTTGTGCTTATTATTTTCTCTGCATGTCTACCTAGATAAGATAGGTAGGACAAACAATCTGGAGGAGAAAATAATGGGACTGACAGTTCCAGGGGCACATGGGAGAGGGGGAGGCAGAGGTAAGCAAGTGGGCGTTAACAAATCCAGGGACTAGGGAACAAGTGATCTAAGATCAATGTGAGGCGGGTGTAGGAGGCCTGGGAGAAATTGATCAAGGGCAATAACATTACTGAAACCCAAATTAAAACCAAACATGATAGCAGGACAAGAGGAAAGTAAAAGGAAAGAAAGGAAAGAACTAGGAGGCAAAGGGCATTCATAGAGGTCTAAATACAGACATGTACATATATATATATATATATATATATATAATGAAAGAGAAATATACCTTTGCTCATATACTTATGTGTTAAGTATCAAGGTAGCTGGTGGACATTGGGCTTCTATTCAAGTACTCCCTCAGTGCAAGACTACTTTGTTGTAATAATCTTGCATTCCGTGATGTTCCTCTTTCCGACCCGGTCACCAAAGACAAAATGGGTGCATAGCAAACGTGAATAAAGCTGATGGTGCTGGCTATTTTAAAGACTTGAAAACAAACAAGTGGCCATGTGGCTGAGAAGCAACAAAGTACACAAAGAAGCACACCAGCCTGTGTGATCAAGAGGTATTGATGGGGTCAGGTATCAGGCATCAAAGACCCAGAACAAAAAAATCATATCATTATGAATGAGGGGGAATGCAGAGTGAAGAGACCCAAAGCCCATCTGTAGACAATTGGACATCCCCTTACATAAGGGTCACAAGAAAGAGACGAGACAGTCAGGGTGCAGTATAGCTCTCAGGAAACTTTCTTCTGGTCCTTGAATGCTCTGTCTACCCCCTGCCCCCTCCACTATCATGATTCTAATTCTGCCTTACAAATCTGGCTAGACCAGAGGATATACACTGGTACAGATCAGAGCTGGAAACATGGGGAATCCAGGACAGATAAACCCCTCAAGACCAATAATGAGAGTAACATTACCAGGAGGGGGAGGGAAAGATTGGGGGAGAAAGGGGAAAATGATCACAATGATGTACATATAACCCTCTCCCTGGGGGACAGACAACAGAAAAATGGGTGAAGGGAGACATTGGTCAGTGCAAGACATGAAATAAATTATTAAGAGTTCATGAGGGAGGGAGGGTGGGGGAAGGAACAAGTGGGGATGAAGAACTGATACCAGGGGCTCAAGTAGAAAAAATGTTTTGAAAATGACGATAGCAACAAATGTGCTCAACAGAGTAGATATATGTATTTTGAAAAGAATTGTGAGTCCCCAATAAAATGATTATAAATAAATAAATAAAAAGAAACCATATTGGAATTTGGTGACTCCCCATCTTAACCTTTTTCTCTTGAATTCTCAGGTTTATATTCTGTGGTTGGAACTTTACTCCAAGAAAAGGACCTGAAAAGTGATAGGACCTCCCAATTTATTGCATTTAGAAGGTAAAGCCTTTATAATAACTTAAGAGTTTTTAATCTGTCTTAAAAATCGTAGAACTTAACCTATGTAGATTTCTCCCTGGAGGTAAGAGACTTCGTAGTTCATCAATGTCAACGTTCTTATTGTAGAGAATTTGTTAGCATGGCAGGGCCCATTTCCTGACGGGTCTCTCACTGTATCCCCTTTCCTATTTGGAAACTCACAAGAAATGCGACAGGGACAAAAAGCTTTATGTTCACATAAAGATGACAGAGACCTGTTCATGGCAGAAGGGCCGGAAGCTTTTTGCAGAGACTCATCGGTATCATCACACAGCACTTCCACGATGGTGACCTTGCATGTTCATGTGTTTCAGGCAAGACTGTGATTTAATCAACCATTGCTGTTCCAAGCACTACACAGGCCACATGATCAAGTGAGTACTTTACAAGATGGGAATGCTGAGAGCAGCCTTTCCCTGCTTTGGTGGTTTTTGTCTTGTGTTTTCTATGAAATTTGTGAACTGGAGCCACATTGTTGAAATTTGCGCACCCTCCCCCCCCCCCCCCCCCCCCCCCCCCCCCCCCCCCCCCCCCCCCACCCCACACACACACCTCTTTTGTAAATTTTAAATTAGAATAAAGTCCACTGCTGTGGAGTGGGCTCTGGCTCACATTGAACCTGTATAGGTCATCTGAGGCTGTAAATCTTTTCTTTTTTTAATATGTTACTGTACCATAACAGTTTGTTTTTAACTTTGTATTGTAAATGAGTCCAACATTCACAGCTCAGACGATCAGTTTTACATTCAGCAATATGCACATTTTTCACCCAACCAGCCATTTCAATCCCCTTAATGTACCACCACTCCTGCCACTCCTGCCTTGGGTTTCCAGTTTCCATTCTTTTGAGCCTGCTAATCTTTCGGGAAACAACATTCCTCTTTCTCCCACAGAGCAAGCAGCTGGTGGGATTGAACCAGCGGCCTTGCGGTTAGCAGCACAATGCTTAACCCACATCGCCAGCAGGGCTTCCTCCATGTAATATTGGTCTCTTGACAGATTGACCTCTGCAATGTCAGTGCAGTGAGTGGGGGGATGGAGGAGTAAAATCTTGCTGGTTTCCGAGCTGGCCAACTCGAGCTTCCCCATGAGGAGCTCGGAGCAATCGGGGGAGTTGTAAAAGCTGCGGTTAGTGTCCGGTGTTTCAGAGAACCTTAGCGCAGGGTGCTGGCAGTTAGCACACCTGGTGAGCATCCCTTAGAGAAAGGTAGTCGCTCACAGAGCAGAAAGTGACTCACTCTCCCGGCACTCACAAGCACCTGGTGAACACAGGAGGAATGCCTCACCTGCTGACTGTGTCAAAATGCTCAAAGACCACACAGTCTGGGTCCTTGCAATGGTGAGTGTGGGTGGACACTGTCACCTCTCTAAGCGTCAACTGCCACGCACGTGGAAGAGAGTGTGCATTCACTTTCTCCCTCACAGAGCTGTAGTCAGGAGGAAGTGAAGTAAGAGGCACACCTCAAGCACTTGGCACAATCACTGGCACTCCACATGCTTTTTGTCAACATCCATTGTTCTCTGCACAAGTGCTATGGGCACAAGGATGAAGGTGTGCTCTTTCCACTGGGCATGGGCGCCCAGGAGGGTTTAATAAGGATATAACAATGGAGCTTGGTCCTAAAAGATGAATAAAAGGCTACCCCAGGGGAAACATGAGGCTATATCTGACCTCCTCCAGCTCCCGTGACTGAAAGATTAGACATCCCTCCCCTCCATCCCCCCACCATTTGTGCTCTATCCTGACACCAACTCTCCCTCCACCGGCTGGGTTCAAGAACTCATAGTGGTCACACACAACTCAGAGATGAGACTCAGGATGAAGGGGGTATTTTACAGTCGTTACCAGGTGACACTTTTGTGAGGAATGCTCAGGACACCGTTGCACTGTCAGGATCATTTGTTCTCGGCCGTGCCCCTCAGCCACTTGGCATGACTTTACTCCGCCCCCTTGGCCACTTGACCTAGCCTTGACCCTGCTCAGGCAGCATTACAACGTTCTTTCAGAGATGCCAATAAATGCTCACAGGGTATGCCATGCTACCACGAACCTCATCTCTGGCTCCAAAGGTCAGCGCACCTGGCTCCCCCAATTCAGTGACCAGAAGCACTTACTCCAGGAGCCAGCTTCCCGACCCCAAGCTCTCAGCTGTACTTACTCTGTGGCTGGGGAAGCCCACCCCTCGATCTCGTGCTCTGACCCCTGGATCTGTAGTCGCTGCTGCTTCTCTGTCCCTGCCCTCTCTCCTGCATCAAGGAGGTCCAATGCATGGGGGTCTCAGCGTTCAGAGGACGTGTATTGCCCCTGGCCCCCCTCTTTGCCTGCTGGTATTATCCCCTCTGGCTGCTTCTGAGATGACTCATGCTGTACCAAGCAGGATGGGAAACTCAGTTAATTAGGTGAACAGTCATCTACAGCTGAGTGATATCATCCAGTCAGTATCTCCCCCCACGTTCTCACCCAGCCCCATCAGGGTAAGAGAAAAACAAGAGCTGTGACTACAAGAGTCATAATAGATAATTCTCTACTTTGCACAGAACAATTCACAAAGACAAGTTAATTTTTTTTTTTTCCCTCTAAGGGCCAGAAAACCTGTTTGGCTATAGTGGAAGGCTGCCCAGGCAAGATAGGCACTGGGGAAAGAGGCCTGGCTCCGGCAATGTGGTCATATCCTGCTGACAACAGTGATTTCTCCGACGCCGTGATGGCATGTTCAGATCTGTGTGCAAACCCCCGCTGGTTGTGGGCAGGCTGGATTCGAGTGGAGACAGAATAGGGATAAAGCTGACAGCAATCGAGAGAGAAGTGAGCACCTGAAAGACTTGGCAGAGGAGATGATGAATTTAAAAGATAGAATCATTAAGCATTTCAGTAACTTTCAGAATACGCGGGCAAAGAATGCTTCAGTAGTTCTGTCAAAATCCTCACTTGAAAACGTTAGGTTGGTGTCTTAGTTACCTAGTGTGGCAGGTTAGATTCCCCGGCGGTTTAGGAGACCGGCAGGCAGAATCCCGGGGCAGGCTGTGGGCACATGCACATCCCGTCGGCTCTGGAGGAAGGTCTCGTCCGAGCTCGTGCTCCTACACTGTCTTCATGGGCTCCCAGCTCACACCCTTCTGTTTGCTTCATCTGTTCTTTCCAGCTCTTGTGAGACATTCACGCAGAACAACCTCTACCCCTATCCCGCCTCATTAAAATAACAGCAGCCTCGTTCTCCAGTTGGGGTGATAGAGGTTAGGGTGGGTTCCCGACACACATACTTCTGGGAGAAATGTCACTGGGTTTAAAGGGCGGACAGGAATGCATTTAAACAATCCGACAACAGCTTATGGGCACCTGATTTCTCCTTGACTTTAAGGGAAGTAGAAAGAATGTGCGACTTATTTTGAGAGCTGGACTAGTCTGAATGTTTAAACAACATGAACTTGAGATTTTCCGAAGTTTGATGCCATGCCTTCACTCCCCCCCCCCCTCCTCCAGAGACCATCAGAATCGACTTGTATTTGGAGTTGGTGATAAAATTTGTTGTACCAGGAATGCCTATCTCTCTGACTTACTCGCTGAGAATGCCTCAGAAGAGCAGACAGCAAGTGAAGATGTTGGTGGCACCTCTCGTGATTTTGCTAAAAATAAAAAGCATCACGTTGAAAGTGATATTCGACTATGCAATGGAGAAATATTTTTCATAACAGGAGTAAGTGATAATGGAAAATAGTATCTTTTTACAAAAAAATCTATTATACCTGGCTGAGCCCCGGTGGCGTAGTGATCGTACTCGGGACTGCGGCCCACTGGGATGGAGGTTCAATTCCAGCAGCGGCTCCACAGGAGCAAAGACTCTCACCATCAGAGAGCAGTGATCCCCCCCAAAAACAAAACAAAACAAAAATCTATTATACCATATGTATTCATTGTGCTATGATTGATGGAGAAACTAATTAGCAGAGTCAACATTCTCCTCGTATTTGTTAAGGATCCCTGCGTCCTACAGATGGAAGAGATTGCTCTATCCAAACCAGAACACTCCCTGCCACAGAGTTGATTCCGACACAGAAACTCTCACGGCCTTTAAGCCGACTCTCACTCGTCGTGACTCCATAGCCAGGGTAGAACTGCCCTGTGGATTTCTACGATGATAAATCTGTATGGGGTAGAAAGCCTGGTCTTCCCCTCTCAGGGATCTTGGTGGTTTTAAACTGCTGACCTTGCTGCTAGGAGCCCAAGGCAGAATCCCCTACATCCCTGGGGTTCCTTCTGGCTCATAACCCCCCTTTAAGAAAGAGCATGACTGCCAGCCTTGAGGGGAGCAGCCGAACGCATAACCCCTGAATCCACCAGGGCAGTTTTCTTATAATATCTTACCTCACTCGGGAGTGAGAAAAATACCGGCCTCAAAATATATTTTAGAAGTGGCCTTCCTCTTCTCTTTTCTGGGGGAGTTTGTGAAGACATGCCTTTCCCACTCTTGAAGTGGGCGAGTTACAGAAAGACAAGGCCCAGATGAAACACATACTATATCTGATTGACTTTCATCTGCTCGGTTGCTGCTGAAATATACAGTAAAGCAGCAGTGGTCACCTTGTTTTGTGTCTCGCTGTGCTGACCGACCTCTGCACTACACTCACAGTCTTCATTAAAAGCTAAGTGAAGAGGAACGATTTTCCTGCAAACGTAGAGACTTGCACTGTCAGGACAAAGAGTGAAATACAGAGGCTTCAAGATGAGGAAACTCAGCTGCCCACCCTTCAGGGAGTAGATATTAAGCTTTAACTTACAGGGACTAAAGCTTTTGTGTTTATTAAAATATTTTCAGGCATGGGTCCAACCAAACATTGTGTCTATATACAGATCTTGTGAGTGTTTGAAATTCTTAACCATTGTCACGAATAGATGCAGCATCTTACCTAGATGGGGATTGCATTTTATGTTCGAACCTGAGATCGTGTGTCTTTACTGTGTGACTCTGAAGATGTAGAGAATAACCCCACTTCGTTTTGGCAACAGGATAAAACCGATATGACTAATGGGAGGAGAAGATATCTGACCATCAATAATTATGCTGGCTTGGAAGTCACTGTGGATTTTAGAAAACTAATGCAGTTTTGCCGCATACGACATTCATGGGCAAGAACTATTCACACATTCCAAGTAAGAGTGGGACTGGTGAAATGATTTAAATTGCTTGGTGTAGAGGATATTCCGCTGCTTTTTATTGCCATTTCCCCCCCACCCCCAGTTGGAAATGAAATGCACAAGAATGAATAACATAGACATGCATCTTTGGCTCTGTGTGCATGAGAACTCCTCATCCTCCTAGGAATGGAGGGTACAGACTGTCATTTAAGGAGATGGTTATTCCCTAAGCCTCTTCTTCCCACCTGGGCCAGGGAGGGTCAGGAGCAGGAGCAGGGAATTGTCCTGGAGTGTCCAGTGTGGCAGCAGGACACGGCTCCTACCTGATCAGTCCTGTCCTTATTTGAGAATTTATTGACAATTTGTTCATTTTGTTCATTTTTGTTTTTAAAATTGTGTTAGATATGATTACCTTGATTACCGAGAATTTTGTTTTTTCATTCATCCGCCAAAAGGATATGAAACTTACAAATTTTGTGCCAGAGGAAAGGGTTTTATTTGTCCACCACTTGAAGATAGTTAATTTGTTAATTTTGTAAGTTTCATATCCTTTTGGTGGATGAATGTTGCTGTGTATTGCTTGGCTAATGGTCACACTTTGATGTACTTTACTTTGTGTTAAAGTTATGACCATTTTTTGTAGCTAATCTTGCATCTGGCTTTAAAACACTTGTTACAGTTTAAGGCAGCTTAGATACCTGAGATAGGAGGGCTTCAGAAAAGTCATGGAAAACTATTATTTAATACCACTTTCTACAAATGTTTTAAAGCCCCTCGTGTGTTAGTGAGTGTGTGTGTGTAATAATACTTGTTCATTCTCTTTATATTAGCTACCTAGAGTATGGTTTTTTGTTACGATAACATGACACATGAATCCTATATAATGCTATTTCATTGACGTGGGGCATTCTTAAAAGGCCAGTTGTGAGCGTAGTTGATGAGCTTGACTTGAAAGCGTCGATCCGGGTTCTTGGGTCAAGTGCAACCTGCCGTGCAGTCTTGTGCGGACCCTGGGCCCCAGGGATGGGGTGATGAGGTCTCTGGGGAGCTCCTCCCTCCCCCTCTGCCCCCATCCGAGCACGGTGCCTCCCTCGTGCCCGGCGTCACATCTGGCACACGGTGTAACACCCCACTCCTCCCCCAGGGCTCCGAGGAGCAGACGGTCGTGTATGTCGTGGGCAAGGCGGGCCGCCAGCACTGGCAGCACGTGTACACGGCGGTGACCAGGGGCCGCTCCCGAGTGTACGTCATCGCAGAGGAGTCCCAGCTGCGGCTTGCCATCAGGAAAAACAGCGTCCCCCGGAAGACACGCCTCAAACACTTCTTGCAAAGCAATCTGCTCGCCATGAGCGGGGGGTCTCCAGGCCAGTCTCCCTTCGCGTCCCGAAGCTCCGAAGCGAGCGGAGGGGGCTGCACCCTGCCCCCAGGGGCCTGCACCCCGCCCTCAGGGGCCTGCACTCCGCCCACAGCGTCCCCGCACCCTGCGGCTGGGGCTGACGCTGATGCTGGCACAGACGATGCCACCCCGAGCAGGGCCTCTGTGTCTCGTGACTGCATGATCGACTTTGCTGCTGGATGGTGCGCCCCCTCGTCTCAGGAGATGGAGATCGACGAGAGCCCGTCAAAAGCACAAGGGTTCAAAAGAACCTGCGCTGCGCACGTTGATGAAAGCCCGAGCAAAGTTCGCATGGTAGGAGTGATGTCTGCTTATGTACCTCCAACTTCAGGGTGTTCAGAGAGGACCCCGTAGTTTTAAGGACACTGGGCAGCCCTGCCGTCTCTGTCACACTTGGCTTTGCTTCTGCCCAGCCGAGGGGAGCAAGGGCCCTCACTGTGCAGTGCTTCATGCTGCCACTTGGGGCACTCCATCAGTGGGTGGGAGTGAAGTTCCAGAAACTTCTTTGTCATCCTGCACTTTCCTTTTTGCCTCCTCTACGACACAGGCTTCCAATCTTATATGGCCTACTGCCTACTGCTCGCTTTTCAGGGGGAAAAATTGTGTGTGTGTGTGTGTGTGTGTGTGTGTATAACATAAACTATATAATATATATGCAAATATGCATACTTATAATAGGCAAAACAGCGAGCAGTAGGCCAAATTAGTAACATATATATTACTCCGTGCTCCCAGGTGCCAATCAACGTTTGGAGTATAACCTATAATCTAGGATAAAGTGTAGGCATCTGCTTGTGCAGCCCCCTCTGGATCATTCCTGTGCCCTCCAGGGGCCCACTCTGAGAAACCCTGTTCTAAGAGTTTGACAGAAGGCCATCGCACACAAAAGATTGGCATCAACCACTGCAAGGGTAGGACTGGGTCACAGTGCAGCTGGGAAGTTGTGGGAACGAGGTTGTAGGGGCAGGGACACAGGACCAGCCAAAGAAGATTGAGAAATGCCCTTCTAAAGAGACTGGCCTTACTTCCGACTGCATCCAAGCACAGTCGAAGCATTTTCAGAGTGGTGGTGGTATCAGGTTGTGAACTGCAAGGTTACTGGTTCAAACCCACCAACTGCTGCTCCAAAGGAGAGAATGAGGCTATCTGCTCCTATAAAGATTTACCACCTTGGAATCCCTATATAGGGTCTCTGTGAGCAGCAATCAACTTGGTGGCAGTGGGTTTAGGAGTTTTGTGTTTGGTGAACTGATGAGACCTGAAATGTAAAAGGCGACCCGGGCCATAGACTGATGAGGTGTGGGTAGGGAGAGACCCGCAGGGAGTGCCTGGCACACAGGTGATGCCAGTGGACTGGGCAGTGTGAGTAGGCTTTCACCTGGGGGAGTCACTGGGAAAGGAGAGGCTGAGCAGCAGGGTTGATGGGATATGGTGGATTGTTAGGTTGGGCCTGTGGATGACTCTGGGTTTCTGGCATGGGCCTCAGCTCATGTACCTACATACGACTGAGTAAGAAAACTGGGGAAAGAGACAGGAGCAATTTTATGGAAAAGTGATTATTTAAGAGTCATATTCCTAAAACTCATTGCCATCCAGCCAGTGGCAACCCCATAGGCCAGAGTAGGGTGCCTCCTTTGAGGGGCAGAGACTAACTCTCGGTTGGAGTAGAAAGTCCAGCTTCACTCTTGGAGCAGCTGGTGCTTTTGAACTGCTGACCTGGTGGTTAGCAGCCCAGTGTGCAAGTACTGTGCCACCCAAGCTCCATTAACTGTCATCCTGTCACACGTTTTCCTCCCTCAGAGGTGGTAGAGTCCTCAGTGACCTTGAACTTCCTTCCATTTCACAGATCAGCCCTTTGATAAGGAAGTGCTCAGCAAAACGTCTTTGTAATTCACCTGTCAATTCTTGAAGAAGCTTTGCAAACAGAGGGCCTTTCCCTACAAATCCCTTTATATTTTCTAGAGCACATGAGATGGGGGATTATGGGTGGATAAAATGATCCACCGTCAGTTAGTCTCGGGATCTCACATGCGTCATCCTACGCTTTGGGAGAAGGCATTAGTGAACATGGTTAAACTTTTTGATATAAAACCGTGACTTCTAAAGAGGGACAACATGGCAGCTTCCCTCGAGGAGGGGCTGTCCTCTGAGAGGGACAGATGGAGGAGCAGCGTTTAGGAGATGTAGTGGCACAGTGGGTAAAGTACCCATCTGTTTACTGAAAGGCCCAAAATCCACCAACCACTCTGTAGGAGGAAAGACCTGACAGTCTGTCCCCATAAAGATTCAAAACCCCCAACCCGAGCCCATTGCTGTCCATCACTGTTGACTTGGATCAGCCCGCTAGGCTTTTCAGGTCATAAACTTTACCCTAATGGGGCAGGTAGGTTCGAAGTGGTGATTTTCTGGTAAGCAGCCAAGCTCTCCCCCATGGCACCAGGCGGGCTCCCTCATGAAGACGAGCGCTTGGGAAACCCCGCAGGGCTGTACTGCCATGGGTCCGCACCCACTGGGGGTGCACAGCAGGCCTCCCCCCCTATTTTGTGAATGTTCCTTATTTGCCGCATTTCTCCAGGATGGTGAAATTTCACAGTGATTACACAGGTCCATTGACTTGTCCTTAGAAATCCTCGTTGATCCCTAGAACGCATTGTGAAAGGCAGTTTTGCCTTAATCACACCCAGGGCTGGCTTCGTGGGCATGCAGCCTGTTACCCGACAGGACCCCTGGCTTCGAAGGGCCCCATGCTTGGCGTCATCTCTGTTGACACCATCTCAGAACTCTCCAGTTTCCAACAAGGGACTGGCATCTTCATGTTGTACTGGGCTGCCAGGTTATGAGGGGGGCACTGGCCACACATTGAGAATTTAAGCACATGTACTCAGCAAATACCATATAGACTCAAGTATAAGCCAACCCAAATATCAACCAAGGCACCTGATTTGACCACAAAAACAGCATTAAAAGTGTGCTGAAAAAACTTGGCTTACACATACATATATAGTACGCTGTTTAATTATGTGCTAGATCTGGGGCTGGGCGCTGTTTCCTGGTGACCAGAAGCAAACCTGGTTCAGGAAGGAGGTGGCAATCATGTGTTTGGACCTGCTTGAGTCTTTTGAACGCCGGGGAATAAGAGGTCAGCTTGAGAAGCAAGCTGAAAGGGCTGGAGTACAGAGGGTCTGTCATCGCGACCCTATAGGACAGGGCAGAAGTACCCCTGTGGCTTTTCATGACTCTTTACGGGATTAGAAAGCTTCATTTCATTTCTTCCAGAAGAGTTTTGGAGCACCAACTTTGTGGTACGCAGTGCACTGTGTAACTGTAACAAACTGTGCCACCTGCTTCCAGCTACAGAAGGTAGACTGGTTCTCTGTTCATACCATTAACGTTATGTTTGCTTCCTGTTCCCCAACAGGTGGGACAACCATCGCCACAAGTATCTTCCAGATTCCAGAATCTGAGACTGAATAACTTAACGCCCAGGCAGCTTTTTGACTCTGCAAACAACCAGGAAACTTAAATTTTGTTTCAGGCTACTCCAAAGCACACTGTCTTTTTCTATTCAAGACTTAAAGAAACTTCAGACCTTCAAAGTATCAAGATAAAAGAAGATGTCTATCATTGGTATTTTATTTGAAATGATTTATATTAGCAGATGTTTTAAACACATTTTAATCAAAGAAACCTGGATGATTTCAACATGTGTCATCATGAGAGTTGGACTAACAATGAACATAACTCTAGGGAAAAATGGTATATGTTTTTTTAAAAAAACTTTGTTCGTAAAAAATATGGTATTTCAAGTAGGAACCTCGTGGCACAGTGGTTGTGTGTGGGACTGTGACCCACAGGGCTGATGGTTCAAATCCAGCAGCAGCTCTCCAGGATCAAGGCTGGGCTTCCTACTCCTACCAGGGCAGTGATGTGGAAAAAAAAAAAAGTTATTTCTAGGATATTGCCTTATCAACTGCCATGATCATTGTGGATATCAGTCCACATCAGTGGACTAGAAGCAATCGCAGAAATCAACTAATTGCATCCACTGATTTTTATTGACACTTACTGCAGGACATCATGCCCTCTGCAGAGTGGTCATGCATCGGTATTGCTCTGACCAGAATTCCTGGTACTTCTTGGCCATGGCTTCCGTATTGGGAGAACTTAATTTTGATCATATTGTACTTGGGGGGGTGGGGGGTGGGGGTGAAATCTCAGAGGGTTTTGAATAGTTTAGATTCTTTATTGTTGTTAGACAGTCAGGGAAAGTATCAGTTTTATCTCAGTATAATAATGTAATTCACATATCACGACAATTTGCAATTTAAAGTGTACAATTCACTGGGTCTTCATATAGTCACTGAGCTGTGCAACCATCTTTAAATTTTAGAACATTTTTATTTCTCTTCAAAAGGAGTCTTTAACTACAGTATATCCCTTGATTGCCATGTCCTCACCTGGTCTATGCTAAACTCCACCCTAAGCTCAAGGCTGTCGAGTTGATTCTAACTCACAGAAGCCCTGTAGGGCAGGCTCACACTGCTCCTGGGGGGCTCCGCATCTGTTTCCATCATCCCCATGGAGCGGTTGCTGCCTGCAAAATCGTTGACCCTTGCAGTGAGCCGCATAACCTCTTACTTACTTTCTATCTAAGTATCTGCCTATTCCAACAGTTCATATAAATGGAATCATAAACATGATTCCTGACTCTATTACCCACCACTTCGGCTTACCCTATTTTCCAAATTCTACCTGTATTGTAGCACGTATCAATACATTTCCGTGGAAACGGCACAAGGGCCACATCTGACTTCCACCAGCTACACAAAGAAGGACAATCCAACTCCACATCTGCTCAAGACTGCTTCTATGTGGCAGATGCCAGGCATGTCTCTCTCCCCCCCCCCCCTCACCCCACCCCCTTCATCCTATTCTGACACTGACCATCTCTTTCTGGATCTGATCACCCTTTGTGGTAGTCACTCAGAACTCATAGTATGATTGTGGGGACGTAATCAGGAAGTTTAACCAGTCAAGATCAGAAAACATTTGTCCACGGCAGTACCTTTTCTCAGTCATGCCAACATACACTTTTCTCTGTGGTCCTTGACTTCTCCACCAGGAGGTCCCTTGGACTTTGCCCTTCTTGGATGGTGTCACAGAGCCCCATTAGCACCCATGAATGCCAGAAGGTATCCCACTTTGCAAGCCAGCACTCAGCTTGACTTGTTCTTCAGGTCAGGGAGCCCACTGCTTTGTCTTCATCTCCGTGTTGCAGCTGCTGGTGGAGCTTCATTTTTGACGGTCACAGGAGTCATTCTTGGGCTTCTCAGGTTCTTACCTTATACCCAGTGGGAGGGGAAAACTGACAACCCAATAAGATCTTGCTACGTCTTACAGGCAGGCTACTACCCGGTTACTGGGTAAGAGTTCATAAAGATTATAGGTGGAAGAGCCATAACAAGCAATTGCACTGTACCTTGGTTTCTTTTTTGTTTCTGGATGTTATTCCATGGGTATGCCACATTTTATTTATGCATTCATCAATTGGTGGATGCTGTGGCTATTTCCACTTGAATATTTTTATCATGAAGGGGTACTGGGTTTTGTTAAGTAATTTTTATCTCTTGAGATAATCATGTAATTTTTGTCTTTTCTATTAATACGTCGTGTTTCATAATTTAGCTTCTTATGTTAAACCATCCATGTCTTCCTGGAATGAATTTCCCACGGTCATAGTATAATATCCTCTTTTGTATGTTGCTGTATTTGGTTTAAGGAGTCCTGGTGCTATCGTGGAATTCAACATTGCACTGCTAGTTGCAAGCTTAGCATTTCAAACCCTCCAGAGACAGAAGTCTGTCTGTTCCTGTAAAGATTTACAGCCTTGAACTAGCACCTGATGCACACTGATACAGATAAAAGCTTACAACACATGGAATCCAATAATGAAGGAAGTGATACCAGGAAGGGAAGGTGAAGGTAGGGGGCAAAAGGGAAAACCAATCACAGTGATCAATCTATAACTCCCTCCCAGGGGAACAGACAATGGAAAAGTGGGTGAAGGGAGACAGGGCTCAATTTAAGACATGAAAAAAAAATTTAATAAATTATCAAGGGGGGACTGAGCCCCGGTGGCGTAGTGGTTGCGTGGGGACTGCGGCCCACAGGGTTGGCGGTTCAAATCCAGCAGTGGCTCTCCAGGAGCAAGACTAGGCTTCCTACTCCCACCAGGGCAGTGATTGCCCCCCCCCCCCCAAATTAATAAAAAAATAAATTATCAGGGCTGAGCCCTGGTGGCGTAAGTGGTTGAGTGCAGGACTGTGGCCCGCGGGCTTGGCAGTTCAAATACAGTGGCCGCTCTCTGGAGCTGCACCCATGGGTAGCACCCATGACCACCAAAGGCAGTGATGCCCACCCCCCCCACCCCACCCCCCAAAAAAGAAAAAAATAAATTATCAAGGGATCATAAGTGAGGGGACAGGATGGAGGAGGGGGGAGCTGATATCAAGGGCACAAGTAGAAAATGAAAATGATGATAGCAACATGTACAAATGTGCTTGATTCAATGGATTTATGTATGGATTGTGATAAGAGCTGTACGAACCCCCCAATAAAATGATTAAAAAAAAAAAGATGTACATCCTTGGAAATCTTCTAAGCAGTCTTGTTCTGTCCTGTGTGACCTACATGAATCAGAATTAATTTGATGGTAGAGGGTTTGGTTTGGGTTTGGTATTTGAATTGCAGGAATTTTAAGGAGGAGTCCAGTCATCAAATAAATACACAGCAATCTGTAGTTTTCTTACAGAATCTTTGCTTGGTTTGGGTGTCAGCACAATACTGATGTCACAAAGTGGCCTGGGGAATGTGCCCTTTTCCTTTTTTTGGAAGACGTGTAGAATTGGCTGGCATTCATTCTTTAACCAGTTCATAAAATTCACCATTGGAGCCATCTGAACCGGGGCTTTTCACTGTGGGTTTCAGATGACTAATTCACTCTCTCCCTGTGGCTGTTTCAGAGTTTTTACATCTGTAAGTCAGCTCTGATGATCTGTGCCTTTGTATAAATGTATCTATTTCATCTAAATTCCTATTTTGTTGGGATACACTTGTTCCTAGTATTCAACCCTACGGTGTCCTGGCGGTTCAGTGGTTCAGAGCTCAGCCGCTGCCTGAAATGTTGGTCCCTCAGATCCACTTAATCACTCTGTGGGAGAAAGATGTGACAGTCTGCCCCTGGAAAGGTTTCCGCTTGGGGAGCGCTGAGGAGCAATTCTGCGCTGTGTGGAACTGCAGTTCCACTCTTTAGCAATGTAGAGTCCTTGTTATTTCAGCAGGGCTGGTAGTGATCCCCAGTCTGCATTTTTGATCATAAGTTGATTCATTTCTCTGTTTCCTCTCTCTTGGGCTCGCCAATTGTGTTGACTTTTCAGAGAATCAAGTTTTGGTTTCACCGATTTTCTCTATTTTTCTTTAACAGTTTAGTTCTTTCTTTATGTTTGATCTGAGTTGTATTTTATTTTACTTTTGAATGTCTTAAGGTATACGGTTAGAGTGCTGATTGGAGGTTTTTCTTCTTAAATTAATAGATTTCAAACTTTATGACAGTTTAAAATTTACAGACAAGTTGAGATGGTACAAAAAATTCTAAAATAACCTTTTACCTCTCCTGAATCTCCCATCCTTAGAGTTTCTTTTATTAGCATCTTGCATTATACAAATTTTTAAAGATGGAAAAATCCCAATATCTTTTAATTCCATTCTTTCATAAGCATTCTGAAGCCCTCTTACATTTGTTATAACTAATGGATCAAAATTGATTCATAATTAAATAATTTGGATAACATGTCTTTTGCCTTTCTATATAAACAGTTTTTCATATTTAGTTTCTCATTTATCATTATTGAGATTATATTGAATCTGTAGATCATGTTGGGAAAAATTGACATCTTAAAATGAAAATTTTCTACTAATGAATGTTTTTATCTTTTTATTTAGATCTTTACTTTCTCAGTTTTGAAATTTTCCATATGTATTTTTTTTGTTTGTTTTTGCATCACTGCCCTCTTGTGGGAGTAGGAAGCCCAGTCTTTGCTCCTGGAGAGCCACCGCTGGATTTGAACCGCCAAGCCCACAGGCCACAGTCCTGCACTCAACCACTTGAGCCACCTGGGCTCAGCTCACTATATATTGTTTTTTAATGTAGGCATTTATTGCTATAAATTTCTCTCTAAGCACTGTTTTAACTGCCTTGCATAAATTTGGGTATAATTTCATTTTTATTCATCTAAAATGCTTTCTAATTCCTATTTTCTGTTTTAACCTACTAGTTCAGTGATTCTCAATCTTCCTAATGCCATTAATACAATTCCTTGTGCTGTGCTAACCCGCAACCATAAAATGATTTTCATTCATACTTCTTAACTGTAATCTTACTATTATGAATTATAATGCAAATATGTGATATGCAGGATGCATTTAACCTATAAAATATTTCATTTGACCTCCCAAAGGCATCATGACCCACAGGTTGAAAACCGCTGTATTAGTTTTTTAGGACTCTGTGGTCCTTCCACTAGGTCAGGGATGATCTGGACCCCAGTACTCTAGACCTGCCATATATGGGCAGTCTTGTCTCATGAATGGGTCCTGCGGGGAGCCAGTAATTTTGCCTTTTCAAATGGGACTTTGAGAGGCTGAGAAATGCCTGTTGTCTGCTCATCTGGTATAATAGTCTAAATGCGTGGGGGCAGAGGTGAAATGGGGCCAGTAATTTTAGCTATTCTTGTCTGGAATTGAACTTTTATCAAGCTGAGCTGTGGGGATAGGAATAGGTTCTGGCCCAAAAACATCCTTATTGTTTTCACCAAGTTTTAATAGATTTTTCAATGTTTTTTCATTTATTGTATATGCAGAATTTTCCCAAGATGTATACGAGGGGGTATGCCCCTAAACCAGTATTTTCCCTCAAAGCTATGTATTTAAACTTTTTTACAAGCAACATTTTCATCTTCAAAGTATTCTCCATTACACTTCATATATTTGTCGAATCTGATTCCATTCTTGAGAACATTTTTCAAAATCATCAGTCTGGATGACTGATGGCACCTCCCCCCCCCTTTTTTTTTTCCCTTTACCTCTTCTGCATGGTCAAGTTACTGTCCTTTTATATCCCTTTTCATTCTTGGAAACAAAGTTGCATGGAGTGATGTCAGGTGAGTGCAGGCGAGTGAGGTGCATGGGGAAAGAGAGGCATGCTATTTTTGTTTTGTTTTGTCTTGTCAAAAACTGGTCCAAGCGGATGGCTGTGTGAGTAGATGCACTGTTTTGGTGCCAAAAACAGTCTGCTGTCTGCCACAAAGCAGGCCTTTTTTTCTGTCATGCACACTGTTATGCTATCTTTTCAGAACCTTTAACTATAAAGCTTGATAAATAATCGTCTGACCTGGTAGAACAAACTCCAAATGCACTATGAGTGGACATTTTCTTCTGTTAAGGAAGTTGATGGACATCCAGAATAAAGTTTGTCATCAGTCAATATTTCACCTTTCTTGAGACAAAAAAAATCACTTGTACACTTGAGTTTTTCCCAGTTTATGCGGCATTTTCCCTAAGTAGTATATAAAATTTAACAGCCACATGTTTTTCTCTTAAATTGGCCATCGCAAAAAAAAAAAAAAACGAGGTTCAAGTGAAACTGCTTTTATGAAAAATTTGTGATCAGAAAGAACCTTCCTAGGCAACGCCAAGGGGTGCACTAACTCAGAGTTGCTTGATGGATATTTGCTCAGTAAGAAAAATGTGGTATTATTTGGGTATTATAACAAACATAATTATATAATTATATATACCAACTATAATTATATCCACCTATTATTTAGGTAACCCCTTGTACTTAAACAATCTAGGGTGTTCTGTTAATACTCCTTCACCTACTTCTGGCAACAGTTTCCTTTTATTTTGACCCTAAATACTTTGGGGTTTCAGATTGTTCTCATTAGAAGCCATTGGCGGTGGATCAACTCAGCATTTCATCATGCTAAACGATAACTTCAAGCCTGTGTCATAGAAGAATTTATATAAAAATTGCTAAATGGGAACTTTCACCAGAAACCCAATAAAAATTGTGTGTATATATATACATACATATATAGACTATTATATACAGTGTATATATTAAAGAAAACTTCATATCATCTCCTTCAAGACACAAAGTTCTACATGTTCTTCTTTCTTTTAAAATGGGCGTAAGAGTAGCATCAGAACCTCTCTAACTGCAGGGGGATAATGTAAATCAAGATCTTGCCAAGGGTAATCCTTTGAAGCAGAAGTCTAAGATACCTCCACTCTCCAAACTTGTAAACCTTTTTACCAGTGTTGACACAGTCATCCATCGGAGGCAAACGATGAAAGCTCCACTCCACCCTGTTCTGCTTTTGGGGGGTACCCCCTCATATATACCCAAAAAGACACATCCCCTTCTGGTTATTTATCAACTATCCCCTTAGCGGACATTTCACTTTTACAACAATAGGTAAAAAATCTATGAGGATTTTGTGCATTAGTGACATCTGACAGTAACAACATCAAGGTCCTTCATGTGATCACTGACTAGCGGATCCTGTGTGTACACTGAAAGGAAGATTATGGTACTGTGCATCGAATCTTGGGTACCCATTGGGGCTGAACTTGGGGTATCGGCAACCAGTGTCCTCAAGGTGGGGCTAGCTTTGGGGCCAGGGAACAAGTGAGGCCCAGATTCTAGCCCCAGCTTCCA
>PVJH01016099.1:0-51446 GCA_004026705.1 Nesogale talazaci | reverse complement strand
AGCAAGGATATATACACAAGCTCTTATTTGAAGGATGGGCATCAAAGGAGTGGGTTGGGGGAGAGGTCGGGCAGTGTACGATATGACAAAACAATAACAATGTATAAAGTATTGAGGGTTGGAAGGGAGGAGAGACCGGGGAAGAGGGGAAGGAATGGAAAAGCCGATACTATGGGCTTAAGGGAAAAGGTGGACGATTGGAGAACAATAATAGAAGTGGATATGAGAGGGTGCTGGATGAGTATGCTTATTTATATATTGTGAAAAACAATGTATGAGCTGCCAATAAAATAATTGGAAAAAATAAATAAATAAACCCCCCAAAAAATAAAAAATAAAGTTCAATCCAAAAAAAAAAAAATCTTGTATCGCAGTTACTAGTGGAAGAATCTGGTCACATTTGAACTAGCAGCTTATTGATTGATTTGCTCTTTTTTTACCAACACTTAGAAAGGAATAGAAAGTCAGTATTTGGCAGGTATAAGGATACATGATAAATATTGTAAATCTCCTTTGTTTTTCTTCATCATAGAGTATATTTTATCACAATTTTTTTTCACAGAACTCTATCTGTTCCTCTCTATTCTGAGAAAACCAATGTACATTCACTAGTGCATATACTTTTGTTTTGTTTTGTTTGGGGGGGCATCACTGCCCTCTAGTGGGAGTGGGAGGCCCAGCCTTGCTCCTGGAGAGTTGCTGCTGGATTTGAACTGCCAAGTCAGTGGGCCGCAGTGGGCACACTCAACCACTACGCCACTGGGGCTCAGCCCCAGTGCATATACTTTTTAACCTCAAGGCCCATCCAAAATAAATTTAGAACTAGAGTATCTCTAGGAGAAAAAGGTCTGGAAAGTTCTTGAATTCCCTTTACGTTCTCCTAAGACAACGGATGACGAGAAGTTTTGATATTTTGGAGAAAGTAATTCTTAACTAAGAGTGGGAAAGACAGGGGTGTTTTGGGGGGAGGGTGGTTTTTTGGGGGGATTCATGTGACTCTATAGCTAGAGTCAGTTTATCTGAATTAAAATACATATTGGCTTGCTAACATCAAGTCTATATGAGATTAAGTCAAAAGGCATTGCTGTAAAATCAGAGAAAGCTTTTATAAACAAAAATATTAAAGTGTGAAGCCACTGTTTCCCATGATATGTATCATATAGATCTATATGTTTCTGTAGGCACTGTTGCTAGCTCAGTGACCCCTCCCAGAAAAAGCATGCTTACTCAGTTTACAACATGTCAAAACAGCATGACTGGGATATATAAATACCGCTCTTCTTAAGTGTTCTTTAAGTTTCAGCAACAAAAAAAGAAATCTGAAGGTGCAAGACAGACTATAGGGTGGATGAAGTAAAGTTTGCAAAGGAATTTTCAGAGCACAGTCCTTGATGTTATTCAAAGAATGAGAAAGTACATTGTCATGATAGAAAAAAAAATGGGACAACTTGCCTGGATATTTTCTCATCGGTTTATTTTTCAATTTTCTTAAAACTTCCTAATAATCCTTTGTGATTATCTTACATCCTAGAGAAAATCTAACATCAGCAGTTCAAAACCATAGGCGACTGCAGAAGAAAGAGGATGCTGCTTTCTCTCTAAAGCTTTAAGTTTGGAAATACAATATATGAGTCTCAAAGAGTTGAAATTGACTGGATAGAATAGGTTTTTTGTCAAAACTTCTAAACTCACAACTCCGGCTTGAATTCAACTTGTCCAACAGATTCCCTTAGAAGCCACTGTTCAGATTGGATCTATTTGTAAAGGAACCTAAGAGAGACTGAGCTAAGGATATTATTTAGAGTGCTTGTCTGCAGCTATCCTCTAATTACAGAGACCTATTCAAATACATTTGGGGGGGACAGACCCATACATGTATGAACTAAGACCCTAATAGCCATACTTTGGGACTTGTTTTTCTTGGGTTTACATGCTATCAAGTTGGTCCCAACTCATTGCAACCCTATGTACATGTGGTGGTTAGAGTTGATGTCAATTAGACACACCCAAGAGAAAGCAGAGAGGGGGCGCAACCTGTCCATCAGGTCGAAACCTAATGACCCTCCTTGGAGGCATATGACCTTGGAGGTATGGCCGACTTTGTAAGAGCGACACAGAGCAGAGCTGAGTGTGCTTGCCTTCCGGAGCTCTCCTGCATCGGGATCTTTCTTGGATTCTCTGATGTCCTGTTCTTTTTGCCTGCTGATCCCAGGGCTCATTGGCAGGTTGTAACCTGGGATACATTTCACTAACCTCAGATTCATTTACTTTTGTGTCCCCCAGACTATGCCCCTCTTTCTCTGTCCTCCTGCTCCCTGCTCATCCGTACCTGGTCTACAGAATGCCTCCAGCTTACATCCACCTACAGACTCACACTGGACTGGATTTACCTGCTTCTGCAAGTGAGTAGGCCATTTTTTGATATAAATCTCCTTTAACATGTACACAAATACAAGTGTCATTCTTTTGCTTCTCTGGAGAACTTGACTTAGCCCAGCACAACAGAATGAAACTCTGTCCACTTCTGGGCCATCCTCATGATTACTATTATTTTTGACCCATTGTCGTAGCCACTGTCAATTCATTGCCAGTCTTCTTTCTCACTACCCATCTACTTTACCAAATAATCTGGACTTACCCACCTATATAGAGAAAAGGAAATGGTATCATAATATCTCATAAAGTCTATTTTGAGAGGGGATCCAAATCTATTCTGCTTTTTAAATTATATTTAACTCAGAAGTTATGTGCTTACAAAGTTAACCATTTCATTTTATATGTGGCTGAGTGTTTTAGCTACTTAAAACTGAATGCATTTTAGGTAAAGAATTTAAAATGTGTATTTTATATAATTCTTATTCCAATGGATCAATGTAATTGAAAGGAACAATGCTACATATGCACTTGTCCGTGTAGGCTAGCATAATTCCTTTTGATGTGTAGATGTTTAAAGGGTGGGAAGAGAGGATTCTAGATTTCAAAGTCATATATTAGGTTTGTCATATATTAGTCATATATTAGGCAATCTATTAAAAAAATATTTCCTACAACCACAAAAAAAAAAGCTACTTCTTGTGACCAATGTTGAAGTTTTACTTTCCTTAGTTGTTTGCATGCATCATAAAGGGAATGCTGATTTGATTTATATGATCCTTAAGTTTTTGCCTTATTATCACCAAAATATATCAAAGGTGATTTATATCATAGTGTTTTACCACTATAATATATACGCTTTTGCTATATGTTTGCTGTTATTTGAAAGTTAGACTTAGTTTTTTTTAGACCTACAATTTTAAATACTTTATCCTTTCCCTTACTTTTTTTTTTTCCTTTCCCTTACTTTTAATAGAAAATTTTAGGGAGTGATTTAGTTCATGTGTACAAAATATGAAGATTAAGAGATAAGAAAAATTAGAATCAGCTGAACCAAGCTTGGTTTAATTAGTCATTCCCTTAGAGAAGATGCCTACAGAAATAGAAACATTTTCATAAGAAACTAAAGACCTCAAAATGAAACCATATGTCCTTCTGAGGCTCAGGAAATACCAATTATCTTAGTTGTTGTTTTTATTTTTTAACTCCTAAGACTTTACACATGATTTTGAAATTCCAGTTTGTCAAATACATGCAACTCCCCATCAGTACTACTCAGTTTCATGACTTTTTTTGTTCTGAAGATTAATATTGATATTTCCTGAAAGAATTTCTGTCCTGAAAGAAAGCAAGATATGAATTTCACTCACAGATAAGAGTTTGTAGCTCATTTTTACACAGTTAAACTGATCTTGAGGCAGGATGAGAAATCTCAGCCATTCCCTATAAAAACGGAGTATTATCACTGGTGAGACATCGACCATGTTCAATTTTACTGATGTTTTCTGCAGAATGACTCACCACAGTTACTTATATTGGGTGAGCTCCAATAAGCAATGCAAATAATTTTAAGTAAATAAATAGATCACATATATGATTTGCCCTGGGTATATGGTTTGCCCTGAAAGATGTCTTTAAAGTTCTCATCATATTTGTGACGATTTCCTGGCTACAATTTCTAAAGTGTTACATTCTAACTTTTCTCTGTATGTTTTATTTCCTAGGATATAGGTACCCCGTAAGTAAATGTTTGTTGACTAAAATATAATATGAAGAATACAGAGACAAAACATCTATCTACAGACTTCCTCGCCTATGTGCTTGAGTTAGTGTGAGGAAGAGGACATTTTGTTTGCTATTGGTTCTCCATCTAATAGGTGGCAAGTGGTATATTTCAGAATGTCTTCTTCAAGCTACGTTTCTCCTATTATTGTCACTTGACTTCAGAATTTAGTTTTTTAATGTTGCACTGTTGTATTTGTACACCGAGAACCAGCTGCTTAGTGATTTAGAGGCAAGCAAACCTAAGGGCAGTTAAACCTATGGGCCTGGTGCTGTAGCCTATACCATGTGCTCTCCAGAGAGAGCTGCTCCTTTACTCCTCATTGGCCACCGGGGGCCTTCGGTTCCTAGTGTATCTTCTTGCCGTCCTTGTGTTTGCATGCACAAAGAGGTTCGCGCGTGCAAGAGGCCATGCCCTAGAAGGAGGGAGACTCAGGAAAGAAGCCTGTACCTCTAGCTTGTGACTATGTTGCTTAATTGTCTTATCTTGAATTTTTTTTACTTTCAGTACCTGACAAAACTGACTACATTGAAATAATCCATAAAATATAGAAAAACAGAACAAAAGGAATCTGTTGTCTTCTCCCTATGTTCAAAATGAGAGTAGAGAAGGAGGCTTAAAAAATTCATGGCGAAAACTGACTTAAAATGTAATGTTATTTTTCCACAAACTTTCTGAAGCCCTCATCCATAAATATTTTTAAACAGAATTCTTGTGTCACACCGCAGCAGGCAAACTGGCATTTAGCAATGAGCAAGAGGAAGTAAATAGCATCATTTTCTAGACTCCTAAAGAAACAGATCGTGTTTGTTCAATTTACTTTAAAAATAAATGAGAGTACTGGTGTTTATAGTTATCTTGTCTCATTAGAACTCCAACTGGAAAGGCTATAAAATAGGAACAACTGCTATCTCTAAGCCTGTTTTACAGATTTTCGTTTCACCAAACAGATTTGAATCCCTAGCGCTTCAGGAGATGGGAAAAAAAAAGTCCAAGCCGCCAGCCATTGAGAGCTGTGTATAATAAAATGGAGGTGGAAGGACAAAACCTTTCAAGACCAGGCAAAGGCCATGTAAACAGATGTGGGTGCAGTGAATAGAAAAGCGTGAATCGTTGCTTTGTTCCTGTCTTTCTGTTTGTGCCACAGAGGGTCCCCTTGATACAAGCCTTTCTGGCAGATGATGGTGTACCACATAACTCTGGCTGCCTGTAGAAATATACAGAACCTGATATTTGCTAAACACAGGCACCATCAGCTCTTGCCTCTGTTTATTTTCATTCTTTAATGAGTGTCTCGTGTAAGACCAAGGAATTATGTTAATTTTAAGAGAACATTTATAAAGAACACAACTGAAAAAGCCAATGTAATTTTGCTTTAACTGTTTGAGAATTGTCAGACTCAGACCATATTGCACAAAGGGAAGGACTATGTAGGGGTGTTTTAAAAGTTGGTTTCACTATTCACAGGCATTGAATGGCTTTTTGCTAAAAAGAAGGAAGGCATCTTTGTAGCTGAAATATATATATATATATATATATATGTATGCATGTGTATATGTAGATATATATTTCTGTAAAGAATTCCTGTTATGAATATAGCCAGTGTGTTCACCTAAGCCATACAACCTCTGCTCAAGTCTTAAAAGATTTAGATATAAAAGTATGTGATATTTTTGAAGTTCTCTACACATGTTCATTGATTTATTGCATGAGGAACTATTATTGTTGCTTATTTGTAAAAGGTCACAGACACCAGATCTGGAAGCCTTCCCAAGTTTCTTTAAATAACCCCAAGGACCAGGCATTTGGGGATCCAGGATGCCTTTTTGGTCGGGTGGGTGGTAGGTTGCTGAGAGAGGTGGAGGATATATGCTTTACCATTTATTGCACTTTTATTTTTAGTCAAATAAAATCAGCATCAGCCTCTAAAGCCAGTAGTAGCCTCCAGCAATAAAGCAGAAAATGTTCCTTCATAAATGTATATAGTCATATTCAACTCTTCTCTCATAGTGGATTTTTATTTCATATGGAGCAGAATAAATGAGTCTCCTGAAAGCGAGTGGATTTACAGCATGAATTTACTATTCTTCTAGCATGGTGTTAACTTCACTAATAAAAATGGTGTGTCTGCTTCAGAGAATTCCTCCACTGAAACAAATCATGCCTGCTGAGGCAAAGGCAAGGAGCACAATTTCAAAAAAAAAAAACATACCACCACGAAATAAGAAAGGTGGCAAACAGGAATAATGTACCCTCCTTGTTTAATATAATAAATAAAAGTATAAAAGAAATACTCTTAAAAAGTACAGTGAACTTGTTATAATCATAGAGAATTCTCATGGTAATGATAGGATATAGGATTCCCTTGTATTATCCTATCATTTTTTCTTCATGAGTTACCTAATTTACATGTGGTATTATGTTGAGTTTTTAAAACGTGGTAGAGCTAGCTTGGAAATAAATGTCTAATTCACAAGGTAATGTTAATTCATTGATTATATCTTTGGAATAAACGAGGAAAAGAAGACCATCTTTCTGAACTTGATCGGTTTTCCTCTTGTGTGTCAACACTGTAGAATTCTTGATGCACTACTCGGCGATAATGAAAAGTATCTTTTGTCACATAATCTGACTCTGCTATTAACCAACTAGTAAGGTTTGAGCTCAGAATAAGAAAGGAAAGAAAACTGGAGAGAGAGAGTTTTAGAGTTCACTGGTAAGAAAGAAGGCCAGGAACTCGTGCTGTTGAAACAGAGTCAGCACTGTCAGCCTCGCCTTTGGTCAGTGACGGGGCTGGAGCCCCTTTCTATACATGACTGTCTCATGCATTCATGGGCTGCTTTGATACCACAGCCCCTTTTGTTCAAAGCCAGATCATTGCTCTATCCTTCTCTCAGCTGCCATATGGTGTAGAAGCGACCAACTTACAAAGACAGAGAGGGAGAGGGAAAGATTGAAAGAGGAAAAGAAGAAAGCACATCAAGAAGCAGCAGATGAGCGTGATTTATGTGCAGTGCTAAAGGAGCAAGTTAGCAAGGTGGAGCGAAGAACTGAGAGCCGACAGTGGAGGTGGGGGGCCCGGAGCAAGTCTGGAGAGGCGGATGTTCAAGGAATATGAAACTTTTCACAGGCGAGCAACTAGGCCATTTCCTGTGAGAGACAGGCTGTTTATCTCCAAATATGGTGCTTAGAATGAAAACTTGTGCTACAGTTATCTCTGTGTTATTAAATTTTAAAATATTATTATTCATAATGGCAAAGGAAATTTATTTTATCATGATACAGTTAAGTGTGCCTAATAAACTTCTATTCTTATACATCTTTTCTCTTGATACCATGATAATTATTAGTAATTAGAAATTCTCATCATAAGAAAAATACATAATGTGTATGTGGGTTTTTTTCTATTTAGTAGAGATACTCATAATTCTAAGAATATGCAACAGATTTTAAGGGCATTTAAAAAGTCAACATTTTGGGGAGACATGGCAAAACTGTTATGAGTTCGTATCTTTTGTGAGAAAGTACACAAACATTCTAAACATAAAGTTTAAGAAATTCAGATTTTAGACTGAAAGTTTCCTGGAAAATATAATACAAATATATCTTGGTTCTTTAAAGAAGTTTATATTATTTATGTTTATAACTTGGATTTTTCCTCCACTTATTTTCTATAAAATACAAATGTACTGCCACATATCACAAGCTAAGTTAATAATTTTAATAATTTAAAGAAACAGTAAGTGATACAGTTATTGTCTAGTTATACTTTAATCTTTATCTGCTAATGTATGCTAATTAATAGTAGTGTGTCAAAATGTCAATTATAAGTTCACATATTTACAAGGTATATATAGATACCCTTAAGATTATTGGGCCAGCTAAGTTATCAAATATGCATAGCAGACATAATGAATCATTCAAATCATTTTAAAATACTAGGGAAGGTATAAAAACTTGTGGGAAAATGCTACTATTTTAGTTCCATTTACCTGCAAACTTTTGAGCATTTTTATCTGTTAAAATTTTGTCAGGATTATGATACAAATGGATCTAAGATATTTCCTGACATGTACAAAGTACTCACAGGTGGTGTGGCTATATTATCTATATTAAGCTAAAAATATAATGAAAATATTTAAGTTGGCAGCTCAGTAGATAGATAATGATAGAGAGATGATAGAGAGAGAGATGACAGATAGAAATTGAGAGATAGATGATTGATAGATAAATGATAACTAGATAGCTGCCATCAATACTTAGCTAGAGTTTATACACAATAGTATGGAAAGGGCTCAGATCCTGTGACACTCTCTTGATCCTTCCATTCCTTTTCACTAATGGTCTTTCTTACTCCTCATTTCTCCAAAAATGATGCCCTCAGGTAGCGCTTATTCCCCCTTGATATATCTCATCAGGACGGTGCTCATTGGTCCTGTGATTCTTAATGTGGCCTTGGCTAATTTCCAGGAGTGGTCTGCCAGGCTGTTCTTCCCAGTTTGACTGAGTCAGAAGCTCTGCTGCTCAGCGGGGATTGAGCTTGCCGGTAGAAGGAAATGCAGGCATAGCCTCCTGCATCACAGTTACTTGCAGGCGATGTGGCAGACTAGTAGTATTAGGAAAAGATAAAGAAAAGGGGATCATGCCAGTCACATTCCTCCTTCTGAAATCTAGAAATCCATGTATTTCAATCTATTTTAATATATCCCATTTGTTAGCATTTTAACTGTTTTGTGATTGATTGCTATTGATTCTATTCTCACTCTTAGCACTTCTCATGACAAAGTAGAATTTCCCTAACATTACTGTGGACCAGGCAGTGTTTTATATTTTGTACATAAGTAAAGTGGCCAGATTTTAAGTGGGACACAATTGACCGGCGGTTCTTGATTAAAAATTTGGTCTATATGGACCAACAAAAATGTTCATAGGACTCAGGAATAGCATTGCAATATATTTATTTTAATTTTAAAATGCCAGGGGATGCTGTTAAATTGTTAAAAAGTGGGACATACCATCACCTTAACATAGAGTCACTGTGAGATAAGCATTGTTTATGACAGCTAGCAGCAACAACAAATCATTACAGGAGCATAGAACTAGGGTGTTCTGTATCTCATAGAGCTGCTTGGGAAGCTTGAACTACAAACCTCAGTTAGCAACCAAGCACAGAACAGTGGTCTCTCAAGGGGTGCTTTTCTCCTTTTGTAAGTGGGGACTATTACAACCCTTATTACATTTCATACCTACATCCATTTTCCAATCACATCTGTTGTCATCATCTTTTTCAAAACATTTTCTTTCTATTTGAGTGCCTGGAATCAACTCCTCATTTCCCCCCTTCCTTTCCACCCTCCCTAATGCCCTCTAGATCATTTATAATTTTGTTTCATATCTCACACCAATTGCCGTCTCATTTCACCCACTTTTCTGCTGTCCATCCCCCTTGGATATGAGTCAAATGTCAATCATTGTGATTGATTCCCCCTTACTCCCAACACTTACCTTCCTAACATTGCTGCTCCCATTTTTGGTTAGGTGGGGGGTAGGGGGGAAGTTGGGGGGAGGGAAGCATTAAAGAACTGGAGGAAAGCTATATGTTTCATTAACTCTATACTGCACCTTGGCTGTTTATCTCCTCTGTGACCATTCTGACAGGGGCGTGTCCAATTGACAACTAATGTGTTTTGAGGGTTTCTTAGAGGTCTAACTTGAGAAGAAAAAAAAGAGAAATTATGGTTACATAATAATGGAAAATTCTGGCACATTGATTAATACTGCATCATGTTACTTCTCTAATGACAAAATACACTGAATTTCGGCTTTGGCAGAATATAGAGGTAGAATTGCCTGGTGCAACCTATGACTGATCTAATATCCCAAATTTGGCTTCTCTCATTTTTCAAAGATGAGGAAAGATATTTCAAATAAAAATTGACATCAAATAGTATTTGAACTCAGAGACTCAAAGTACAGTAGAGAACTTGGATGCATGTGAAGTTGAGAGAGGTTTATGGAGGTGTGGTTATAGATGAACTTTTTGTTTGCTGTGCAGCTGGAAACCAGAAACACATTTAAGAATTGATGCATGTATTAAGATTAAGAATGCCACCATTTAGCCAATGCTGACTCATAGCAATCCCGGGTGGGTTTCTGAGACTGTAACTGTTTACAGGACTTCATATTTAGTGAATTTCTTTGTGTTGGTTGTTAAGATTGAAATCATTATCTGGGTTTTAGCTAATGTATCCAGTCTTACATCTATTTGTCAAGTTTCTCTGAATACAGCTTATATTTTTTAAGTAAATGTTAAGCCAAACTGTATAATTTGAAGTAATATAATGCTGGTTTATGTGTATTCCTTCACTTTCCCTTTCTGTGCTGCTTTCTGATTTCATCATACTGCATAAATTGTCTAAGCATCCAAAGTCTGATCTAGAGAAATGACCAATAAATAAGGCATGCCAAAGATCACAGTGGATTAAGTTTTAAAATTGCTTTTGAAGA
This sequence comes from Nesogale talazaci, assembly GCA_004026705.1. Lineage (NCBI taxonomy): Eukaryota > Metazoa > Chordata > Mammalia > Afrosoricida > Tenrecidae > Nesogale > Nesogale talazaci. The sequence goes on along the minus strand of PVJH01016099.1, from coordinate 40,783 downwards.
AACTGTCTTCAGTATCATGCAAAATTTACTAAGCTTAACATGGAAGGAATTCTTTTTTGTCATTGGGTCCCCTCGAGTTGATTTTGATCCATAGTGGTCTCAGGTGATAGAATAGAACTCCTGGGTCAGGTTTTTTTTTTTGATATCATTTTATTGGCATATAAATTCAAATATCACACAATTTATTAGTTTGATCATAATGAGAATTGTCCAATCATCAACACAATCTAGTCAAAACATTTTCCTATACAGAGAATCTTACAAAATGTAACAAGAAGAAAATAAAGAAGAAAAAAAAATCAAAGAAAAATCTTAATCGAAAAGAAAGCAGAAACTATTGCAAACTGAAACAACTTTAAAATGAGCCAACAGGGATATCCAATGACAAGGTGTCACTTTTTACCTCACTATATTTGCCATCATAAAACTTACAGTGATTTCTGTTGGAGAGCAAGGCTGCCCACATCCCGAGACTGTAGCTGGAGAGGATCCATTGAAGGCTTAATCCATGTGGGGACACAGCAAATGGATTTTGCTATTTCACTGCCATCCATCACCTTCTGGAAATTGGGTGTTTACAGTTTAAACCCTGAAACAATTCCCTCTATAGCTTTGGACTTTATTATGTACAATCACAGTATCACCAAGTTCATGTACTTTGACTGTGTGGACACAGTCACTGCCACAATTAGGTAACTATTTTTTTAAGTGATGTCTTCATGAGCTCTGATGCTGCTCTTTCTAATAGTTGAACACTATCTGGTTTTTATACCACACTTTTTTATAGTACCTGTATCTTTAGTGATCTCTTCATGATGGTCTCAAAAAGTGCCATCCATATCATAAGAATGATTCATTAAAAAAATGGGAGGGGGAGGGGAGAGGGAAAGAGGAACTTATACCAAGGGCTCAAGTGGAAAATATTTGGAAATGAATATGGCAACATGTGTACAAATATGCTTGATACAAATGACGTTTTGAATGTTAAAAGAGCTGTAAGAGCCCCCAATAAAAACATTGAAAAAAATCTGGGAAAAAAAAGACTGTTACCCATGCTTCAAGAAAATATTCAATTTATTAGTAATTAGAAATAAATATTTCATAATATATTAAAGAGAACTAACTGTTCTTAGAATGAGGCAAGAATTAAGTTTGAGCCCCAAATCTATTTATATATCCCTGTTTTGGTTTACTTCAGAGTCATCACTATAATTTTTTTAGGGGGAATGATGTAGCTAATTTCCCCTGAGGCACAAAGTAATTCAATTAATAGAGTCATTAATTTTGCCAATGACACATAATTTAAAATACTGTTAAGAAAAAAAGGTATAAATGTATCGACTGGCTTTTGAGACCACAATACAGGAATTGTTGACTTGTTCCAAACAAATGCTTAAGTGACTAGACAGTTACACAAACAATTGGCATTAGTGATAGGACAGAACATTCAGTAACACCCATTCACAAAAAGCAGAACAAGGCTTACTTGACTTCTAGATGTCACTAGAAATCAAGAAGTACATTAAAAGAATAAATATGTGGTGGTTCCCAGACCACCATTTATTAGGAACTACATAGGGTCTTTCGTGACTGTATTCATTGTGAAAACAGGCCCTCATGTGTTTCACCTGCAAAGCTACAAGATAGCTTGAACTTTCAATCTTTTAGTTAATAGCCAAAAACTTAAGTATTTATGCTACTAAGGACATAACTTTGCTTAGCTGAATAATTTTGACAGCTTTCATGGTACATACTTCAATTTCTATTTTGTAGATAGTAGAGATACAGTGCCAAATCACATAGTTAATAGACAAAAGACCCCAAATTGATTATCTATTGACTCCATGTTCAGTTAATTCCTCTACAATGAGCTTACTACAAAATAAGACTGATAGTAGCCCAAATGGCGCAGTAGCTCAAGACCTGGACTACTAACCTAAACTAGGACTGATATATACCCTCATGCAAGCCGACCTGAGAATCAGGACACCTCAATTTACCACAAAAACTGCATGAAAAAATGTGCTGGAAAAACTCGGTTTATATGCAAATATAAAATAATGATAGACATGCTCGCTCATCTTCACAAGATGAGATCCTTCAGACATGCCAAAGCTTGCATGTTACCAGAACTTAAATAGGAAGCTCTGGGGGGTTTCCTGTGTGCTCTCTTTCCACAGAGCATGCAATTTTAGACAATGTAATAATAAGCTAATGTATAAAATTAAAGGCTAAGCATCCCTATGTTTAAGTTCACATGAGTACCTATAAAACACCAGCAGGGCTCATCCTAAAAGCTAAGAAGCAATGGTCGGATGCAGCTTGCTTGAGGAGAATGCCCTCTCCACTCCACCTAGACTCTGACGGAATCTACCTCTTTTGTACGCTCGTGAAAACTTGGCCATGGCTGTTCTGCTGCTGCTACTGGAAACATATTCACTTCTGTGCTTTTGAAAAGGGCAGAAGTAGGAAATGCTATCCAAAATAGTTGGCAACCAAAAAGTGAAGGAGAGGAGAGGAGCCTGGTATGAAACAGAGAACTTTGGCTTGAGGATAGAGTCAGATGTGGAAATCCTAGCTCACGTGTCTTACTAGTCACCCAGTTTCTTGGGCTTGTAGTGTCCTTGTGTGCAAGCCAGTATCTCAGTCACTTTGACCTAAAAAGATGTTTCTAGTGCTTCAGTTACACAGTTTATATAAAAATGTGAGTGAAATTGAATCTTCCCTCAAGTAATTTTTAGTATATTTTAATGTCAAATTCTATTTCCAATGAGAGTGTAAATTCCTGCAGACCAAGATCTTTGTTTTAACGTTCTTCACAAAGGAAGTTGTAGCATATTGTTCCTCATGTAATAGCCATTTAGTCAGTGATAACTTGAAGATGATTTACTATGAGGGTGAAACAATGTAGAAGGAGAAAGAAAGGAAAAGGGGATTGACATTCTGGGAGAGTCGTTCAATGACCAGAATTTCTCCCATTTAGTGCACATGTGATTTTGTTGAGGTAAAGTTTTCATTCATTAATTTTTTTCCTTAACCTTCCAGAAGATGAATCCAGTTAGAATAACAGTTTGTTTTTTTGTTGCATGTTTTAGTTTTAAATTATACATTTCATTTTAGTTTTCTCCTCTTTATTTTAGGTAAAGTCAACACTGGGGATATTTTCTGAGCAACAAAGACTTGCTTTCTAAATCATTAGTGAACATATATACACACATTTCAAATCCTCAACATGTTAGTAGTAAGTTCATTATTAAAAGTTAATGGAGTTTTCTGTGAACTTTTTGAAATATATGTAATGAAACCTAAGCCTTATTTGGGAATCTCAGAAATGAACTGAAGTGAAATAATTGCTTTCATTTCACTCTGTTTTTCTAAGAGGCCTGACTCATGCTGAGATGAGGAAATATGACCTACTACATGTGTTTTCCATGAGGAATATGGCTTTTGTACAGCCACTGAACTAAAAGCAAGTTTCATTCCCTTGTGCTCTAAGGTAATTTATAAGTGAACCAGAGGAATAATGCTATTTTTCAGGCTGCTTTAACCATCGACAGACTATTTTTATACCAGTCCTAGAGATGTTCAGGTGAGGCAGACACTCCAGGGAATACTTAGGAAATACTAACTTTTACATGAATATTACATTATGCTCACTCACATGTTCTAAATAACATAATTCTTTTTCCAAACTTAAAAATTCTTTAGACCATTTGAGTCTAATCTTGCTTTCATCATTCAGATTCATTCCATTTGCCCTCCAAAAATAGGAATTCTTGACTAAAGAAAACCTGGGACGTTTGTTCTTGACCACCATGTGATTTCCATTGAGCTGACACTCTTTTTTTGTGTTCTGATATAACTCATTGAGTTATCACTTACTATGAAAAGTACCCAAGTGTAAGGTCATCATCATTACACTTGTAATTACTCATCTGGTATTTTGGGGGAAAACAGTTATTTAAAATAGAACAAATAATAACTCCATATAAATCCATACTTAAGGAATTTAAATATTTTATTTAATAAAATTTGTTGCAAACTTATAATAATGAATATTCCAAAGGGCATGCATATATAAAGATACATGTAACTTTTACTATATCCCATTATTTTCTTCAGCTTTTCACAATTTGATCCAAAGATCAGGTAAGGTACAATTTATTAGCTATAATAGTTCATTTAGACGTGGTTTATGAAAAACTGTTTCTAAATTTTTGAATAATGTAATATTTGGGAAAGAGAGCTGTAGCTTTAAAGATATTGCCACTGACTGAAAATATAGAATGTTTTGAATAAAAGAGAAAGTGTCTTTGGGGTGTTTAACTAGTTTTACTTATCTAGCCTTTATCCCCTTTGATTATGCATTTCTAAAGAAGATTTAGAATAGCTTAAATTCAAAGGAAAGAACAAACATTTTCTTTAAAAAGGATGCTAACTTTCCTTAAGCAAGTTCTTTTTCTTATGAACTCACGAGGCTCCAGCATTGAACTCTGTTGTACCTAAGGGGCAGCATCCGTCATCTTAGTGGCAAAGGGAAGCGACCGTTGCATGATAAAAATCCCATGGAATCTGTACAACTTCAGCCAGAATGCATTTACTCTCTTAATTAATGTTCACCGCAGAGTAAAACACTTTTGAGGATAGCAAGTGTAATTTTCTTCCAGCTCCCCTTTTCTAAAATTTCTTTAATGCATGATATTTCTCACGTAATTCAGTTCTGTTTTCTAAGAGATGATAATCACTGGCCAGATTGCATATTAGTGGATTGTCGGTTATGTCACTGCAAATAACAGTGCTAGAAATAAACTATCCACTTGATTAACTCTTAATACCAACACCTCTTGTAGTTCTATGCTTATTTTTACTAGTGAGAAGATCAGTATAAAAGTATGTGCATTGTCTGTATAAATATATACATTTCAATCACATCTCTAATGCATTGAAGCTTACAGGCAACAGCAATAGTGTGTGCTTCCAAATGTGAATAGTTGAGAGATCACCATGTCTACTCCCCAAGCATCCTTTTTTTTCCCTGACATTGAGATAAAATGCAGACCAATTTTTCAAAGAATAGAAATTATTGTATCATTTAGATTCATTCAAATTCAACCCCAAGCCCCAGTCATTTTTGACTAGCAGCTTTCTCTCCCCTCCTAAGACCCTTCCCACACACTCCCAGGAACTCTTAACTGAAAACAGATTTTTTTAATACAAGCTGATGCAGAAAGAGATTTGTTTCTCAGACAATATAAATCCTCTAGAAATGTCAGAAATGGTGGCTCTGAGAAGTACAATTGTTTTGCATTGCCTTATAGCTTTGAATGCTAAGTCTGAAACAGCAATTTTATTCTTCATAAAACTACAATTTAATGACTTCTGACCTTCATTCATCCGGCCCCCAAGTATTTCTCATTCCAAGAGTAATAGCATACAGAGAGGGAAAGGAGAAAAGTGGGAGGGGGAGGGGAGAGAAACACAGACCCACATTTACAAGAATTTAGCTTCTGGCAAGGATCATTTTAAAGAATTCACTTCCTGGCTCATGGTTTACTTGACCTGTCTCCTTTTCCTTTCTTCTTTCCCTACACCCTCCCCTTTCTCCTCTGCATGACAAGCTATGTTTTAACTATTACAGTCCCTCCTGCTTCCTGCCTCTCCTCCTTTCTGCTTTTATGTCCATGGGAATGGCATCTGCTCAGAGCTATCAGGTTAATATCCCACACTCAGGGCGCCTATAGCAGCCACCCTTGGTGAGGGCAGTTAACACAATTAACTAATTTTTAAAAGTGCATCACTGAATATTAACTGGGTTGGCCTCCATGTTGTAGCTTTAGATATTCTTTTTTTTAAAGCTATTATCTAAAATTTATATATCTATATACTCATGTATAAGCCGAGTTTTCAGCACATTTCATTATATATATATATATATATATATATATATATATATATATATGTGTGTGTTTAGTAAAAAATTTATTATCTTATTCTCCATTGAGGAATTTTTTTTACCTTATTGTTTGTTAGATTGCTTTATATGTTTTTTACTTTATTGCTTTAATAACCTAAAGCATTGTTCCCTTGAAGAAAACATGTACTATAAAGAACTAGATTTCTATTATTCTGTTAGGAAATGGGAGTAAGAACATAACAACAAAAATTAAGAAAAATTAATTTACAAAATCAGAGCATTATTGAAACCTCAGGAATCAAACATAGGAAAACCACTCATACTAGCATATAAGGAGTACATTTTCAATTGTTTTAGTTCAATAGGAAATCAAAGTCACTTCCCAATTTTGAGAGATTTTTCTATTTACACTTGAAATACATATCTTTTTCTTAAGAAAGAGTAGTTCGGCTGAGCCCCGGTGGCGTAGTGGTTGTGCGCGGGACTGCAGCCCACTGGGATGGAGGTTCAATTCCAGCAGTGGGGCTGGGCCTCCTACTCCCACCACCAAAGAGCAGTGATGCCCCCCCCCCAAAAAAAAGAGTAGTTCAAGTAATAAAGAGCAACAATAAGTTAACCCTATAATTATATTCATTGTATATTTACATTATATGTAAATATAATTTTTTCTATAAAATTGTAGTTTTAAAACACTGCAAAAGGATGCAAGGGAACAGAATAAATTATTGATTATAAAAAATTGGTGGAATGAAATGAATTCCTTTATTCTAATTTGTGGTTAATAACTTGGCAATCTGTTGGTCTCTGCTCATATTATATTTATTATTTTCCTTTGTTTTTTTGTTTGTTCTTTTCTTTTTATTAAGGGTATTACATGGTGAGTTTTCCTCACTTATCCATTCAGATTTATAAGAAGAGTACATGAAATTCATTCAGCTTATTTTCATTCATTCAGTATTTGAAGTAATTTCCCATGATGCTACCAGAGCTACTGACCTGGGGACATTTCTCTAGTAAAATCAATGGTCATTCTTAGTTTAAAGGTAGACCCAGATTGCCCCTCTTTAGTAGGTACTGTGAGCAGGATATGGCAGGGAGGTAGTTTAGGAACACGGGGTTGCCCCTCCCATTCCTTCAAAGTCACCAAAAAGAAATCAAGAAACCATTCGAAGACTGTGAAGACCCCAAACTGAGCATGCTCATACGCAAGCCTCTGGGCCAGGTGAGAGGTACACCTGGACAATCCAAACTAGGCCCAGCAGGCTCATGACTTCATCCAGGTGGGCTCAACCCAGCCAATGGGATCAACCAATACCGTCAACCACGACTCCCCTGCCAGAGGTTTGAAGCATCCTGGCTATGGGAAGGCTGCTCACTTTGACTCTGCTCCTGGGCAGAGGCAGGTCGGAGGGTGGGGGAACATGCTCCACCTGGGTGTGCCCCTCTTAGGGTCCCTTTCTGGACCTAATTGAGACCCATAGCCTCTGGATCCACATTAATCGCTGGGGTTCTTGGGCTTCTGGCCTTTCTTACACCCGAGTTTGCATGAGTGCGTGCTCTTTTTCATGTGGTTGTCCCAGCTCATTATGGAAGCCCTTTGAGACTGTGAAACCTGAACCTTGTCCTGTCCTTTGTAAAAACCCTCTTGGATTATAAAAGAGGCTTTTGTGTGAATTATTTCATTGCACAAAGCCACAGAGGTATGACCCACTAGAGAAACCCAATAGGTAATTTCCCTTGGAAAAATCAAATGGCCTTTCTACGTACTGAAATGAAAATTTAGAGAAAACTGTGAGGCCCAAATGTGACAGATGGACATATTCTCCCAAGTCTCCAAGTTTTTAAGACTTTGGCAGGGTGAGCTCTTAGGACTTTTCCAATCCACTATATTAGGGGAAAATAAGTATTTCTTCTATGATAGGTCCTTCTTACACAGGGTCAACCTTTCACAGATTATGCTGTATGATGTAACAATTTTTTTTCTTATGAATGTCTGGAGTTACTTATCAATATCCAACTGCCCTTATATCCACTAAGAATAAGAGTGCAATCAAGAATGTCTATGAACGCTCTCTGCTGCTGCAGTTAGATGCACCAGTCTGCATCCTGGGTGTGCAATGAGAGAATGCTCCACAGGCCTTCTGCCTCCTCTCAATTGTTAGAGTGCAGCCGCTGGTAGCAGTCTATCTTGCCAAGTGTCTTTCTCTTTTCTACTGGCCCCTTTACCAAACACGATGTGGGGTGTGTTTTTTTTGTTTGTTTGTTTTTGTTTTTAAGAACTGGTCTTTATGGTTAACATGCCCAAAGTACATGAGACAAAGTCTGGCCATGCTCACTTCTAGTGAACATTCTGGCTGTACTTCTTCCAACACAGATTTGTTTATTCTATTGGAGGAATTTTTAAATTTCATCATCACTAACTTTAATGGTCAGTGTATAATTTTGATTCATAATTGTATTAGTCAAACTACCATGTATATGCATAGAGAGTATCTGATCCCAGACAGAATTGCTTTTCAAGAAAGAAGAAAATAGAGAATGTCTTAAAGACTGATTCTATAATTCAAAGATGAAAGAAAGGCAAAATGATGAGTGTGCAGAAACCTTCATCAATCAATCAGGAAAAAAATAGAAGATATAATAGCACTCACTTTACATGAGCTCACTTAAAGATCTGAGAAATCCTGATAAACATGTGAGAAGCTCATGGACTGCACTTTGAAAGCATCCATGGGAAGTGTTGAACTGCTAAGTTGGTGGTTCACACCTACAGGAGAAGGTGGTGGAACAAATCTGCTCCCCTAGATATATACAGCTTTGGAGAGCCTGCAAAGGGTCTCTAAATCACAATGAATGTTTGAGTAGTGTGTTTGGATTCCTTTGGGTTTATTGAAAGCAAAGCACATAGGAATGTGCAGCTCTGAAGTAACATTGAAAACATTTGCAGGTTATTATGTCAGATTATGGTGATTTCATTTGTTTGGAAACACATACTTAAGACTCTTGTGTAATTTTAAAGTTGTTAGTAGGGACAGGATTGGGTCTTTGGTCTCAAAGGTTTGCCGACCCCTGCACTAGCCTATACACAGAAGAAAGATGAGGCTGTCTGCTCTTGCAAAGAATTGCAGTCTTGGAAAAGTAAAAGGTAACTTCTACACCATGTCCTATGGTTGCCCTGGCAATGGGTTTCATTTTTGATTCATAATGTGTATTTATAGTTTAGTGGAATAAATTAGGAAAATATTATTAAATAATGGGTTTAGACCTTTCTCAGCATATCCTAGTTAAAGTGCCATACAGTATGTCATCATACTGTTGTGACTCGTATGTTGCCAGGATGCTAGAAGCCAGACTGCCAGTGTTTCAGTTACCTGCATGGTCAGATTTCATAGGAGCTTCTTGACAAAGGACAGTTTGGGGAGAGGAAAAGATTGTCCACTTTTATTTTAGATGGCATCAAGTCCATTTCAATCCATAGTGACCCTATGGAAACTCTGCTCAGTAGAGTGCCCTCTCCCCATTATCCTCCTGTCCACGCCCACTGTTGCAGCCACTGTGCCAGTCCATTTTTTTGTTGAAGGTTTTCCTCTTTTTCACTGCCCTTCTATTTTACCAAGAAAGAGACCCTCCAAAGTACACGAGAAAAGTCTCACCATCGTTGCCTTTAAGCAGCAATCTGGCTAACTTCTTCTAAGACCGTTATGTTTGGGATCTTGGCCGTCCACGGTATTTTCAGTATTCTTCACTATCACAACAATTCAAATGCATCCACTCTACTTTGGTCTGCACTGAAAGGGCTCTAGCTCACCTCTGCTGAGGGTGTTTCTTTCTGGGTGATCCCTGGATATTTTTCTTCTTCTGATATGACTCTCTTACATGCAGAGGAATGGAAAAATTAACCAGCCTTCAGGTTGGAGTCTTTGACTTGTTATTGTATGGAAAAAGTAAAATCAGAATGCTTCCTAGAGGCAAGAATGGCAAGACTTAACCTCAAGTACTTGGGACATTGTGCTTAGTCAAGTACCAGGACAGTGAAAAAGAGGAAGTCGCTCAACAAGACATATTGGCACACTGGCTGCCGCAATCAGCTCAATGTCTAAAGGATGTGGAAGCTGGTGCAGGACTGAGCACCATCTTTCCTTACCCTGTTCCTGAGATGGCTATGAGTCGGAACCCACTGGATGACACCTAACTAGAACAGCCCAATCGTTCTGGGAGATTATACTAAAATCAATTGATGAGTTATAGTTAGGAATTTTATCACAGTAACTAAAAACAACAATGAAATTCCAGTATTCATTTCTCTGTTCAAACTCTGCCTTCTCCAACCCATGACACACAGTTTCTAATTTGCCCTTGAAAAAAAAAAAAGACACTGCTTGCCACACATCTTATACATGGTATTTTTTATCACAAATTTTGTTGACCTATTTGTGAATCTTTGCTCACTACAAAGAAAAATATGTCATGTAAAGAGTCTACATAAACAATGTTCAGAGCCCAGAGCATATTCCTCCCTAACTATGAAATGATCATTAAGAAATCACTTTGCTAAATAATCATAGCAGAAGGAAGGATTATTTATAACTGTAATGGTTGAGATTCTGTATCAAAGTAATAATTAGCAATTAGGGCCTCCTTAAAGAGTTTTCTTAAATTTTATGGATTCTCAGCCTGCTTGGAGTAGCTCATTGGTAATACAGAGACCCTGTTTCTTAAGCCTCAGAACTGTATAGCCTTAACCATTTGCTGACTATTCTAAAGGAAAGAGAGAGAAACATCTTACCAGAATCATTTAGACAAATTTTATCTTCATACACTATTAAGCTAGATTGCATTTTCTGAGAGAACAGCTATACTTGCAAGAGAGGGATTTAGGCTGCTAATGACAAAGTTAGAGGTTAAATACATCAGCCACTCCACAAAAGAAAGATGAGGCTGTCTGCTCTCCTAACTATGAACATTTTGGGAACTTTATATAGGGTCGTGTTGAGTTGGAATCAACTTGTTGGTAAAAGGTTTCATTTATATGAAAAAGACCAGCAGTATTTTCTCAGTGGAAACCATTAAAATGTAAAGGGTCTAATTCTTTGAAATAAATTCTCTAAAATTTTCTTCAAGATATTTATCAGTCTATATGTATCAATTTGATACACTTATCCATGACCAAACTACGTGATTTTATAGTTTTGTTAGAAAAAAATGTAAAATAAAAATGATATTTATATATTCTGATAAATATTCTTGCATAATTAGTGTCCATTCTTATTTTTCTTATCTAAATTGCCTAATAATAGCCATGTTATACTCATATGTGTCCACCCTTCATCCCTTTAAAATTTACTCTGGTATGTTTTAAAAATCTTTTTCCACCCTCTACTTTGGTGACTGCTTATCTTAAAATAGCCAATCATCTAAATGAGGTGCCAGTTAAATCTGTCTGGACGAAGCTCCTCAACTTCTGTGATTCAAGAGTTATAAGTAATGAAATCCAAAATTTGAGGAAGGAAACATATTTGAGCTGAAATTCAGAGCACCCTATTTTCTTACGGCTAATGAATAACAGTAAAAGTCAAAAACTTATTTACAGAAACACCACAGCAAATAAACTTCCATGAAATACTCTCAAGTCATTGCCAGGGATTTGAAAGTCCGCACATCCAACAAGAGTAGATCAGAAGGTGAATTCATGTAGATAACGTTATATTTTTATTTGTTTTCCTTAACCTGGTTCAATTTTTATTATTTTGGGATTTCTTTTGAATTGAGCAAAAAGAAAAAATGGAACCAGTGTCATTGGACAAATTATAGAGATTTTGTTAAATAAAAACCTAATTTCACCAAAAACACAATAAAATTTAAGAAAAACAGTAAAAGAAAAACATCCTTGAAATAGGAAAGAGAAAAATTGGGTGCAGAATTCTCAGGATTCATGTGGCAGTTAGGACAATTTCTTCTCTGCAATATGCTGCAGGCCAGCCTCTCTCAAGGTCTGAGTAAGTGGCTTGACCTTTGTTCTGCTCAACACTATTAAGAAGCCTGACAATAAATGCCCTCAAGCTACGCCACCCTGCTGCTGTAAACCTCAGCCTAAAGGCATTCACCTCCATTTCTGTGGGTCTGCAAAACCAACTCCCTGGATTCAATTCCCAGAGGCACCCCAGTCCCAATGTCAATCTCCTGTCCACAAGCACTCAGCTTAAGCTGTGGGCCTGTAATCCCACTGCTCCTCTTTCCTCTGCCTTTGCTGCTTCTCTGCCACTCCTCTGATGTCACAGCTGTCTCCAGAGGCAATGAAGTCCAATGTACAAGAATATCTGGGTTCGCTTCTAACTTCTATCACATTGGTACTGACATCTGAACCTCTGCTTCTGAGATGGCTACATCTTTTATGTCCAGAAGGATGACAAACAATTAACTATGTTAGCAACCCCTCACATCTGAGCCATATCATCCAAAGATGATCTCTTCCCCCATCCTCCATCCCACCCCATCCATGTTAGTGTGGTAGTTACATACTTTTGTTAGGCCCGTTTCTAGAGTAACACTTATGTGTGCTTGTTTATCGAGAGATTTATATCAAGAAATTGCTTATACACTTGTTGTAGTAGGTTAAGTCCCATCAGATTATGTTAGACTTCTCCTGATTCATGTATCTGTGAAAACTGATGAACAGGAGAATTGGGGGAATTGGGGCCACCAGGCTGGTGGGTGCAGACAGAAATGAGCTCGCTTGAATTAACCCACCATCACTAATTTCCTGAAGACTCCTGATATTGGTAGGCAAGGCAAGTTAGAGACAGAGGAAGGGGATGCAGGATGCAGCTCCCTCAGGCATTGAAGGTCCAGAGGGGACTGTCCTCTGTTTATTCTCTTTGTTATACAAAATACCAATCCCCCAAAAAGGAGTCAACAGACTACAACAAGATTGTTACCTTGGGCTCCACTCATCCTTAATCAAGAGTAACTAGTTGGCATGAACCTGAACCATCACAGACTACCCCCTGTCCATTTAATACCTGTACACAAATCTTTAAACATACAAACCACACAGAAGCAATAATGAAACCATCCTTGTGCCAGGTGTACTGTTTAACCACAAGGTAAACAGTTTGAAACCACCAGTCATGCTGAAAGAGAAAGTTGGAACTTTCTACTTTTGTAAAGAGTTACATTCTCTCCCCTGGACCGGTAGATAGCCCTACAGAGGGTGGATATAATAGATTAGAGCATTAGTAGATTAGAGACTTAAGTAGATTAGTGATAGTGGATTAATTCAACTGATTTCAGTTTCTTTTATATCTGAGGAGAGGGAGAAAGCAGCAAACATGTCTGGGGGAACAGAAATGGATGTCTCTTTGTAGGAAAAGAGGAGAATCAACCTCCAGTTGGGGAGAATAATGACTGAAAACACTTTGAGGACACTAGGGTAAAGCTGGAGAAGTGTCTTCGATGGTATGCACTGAGTTAACACATTGACCCAGGCTTATGAGTGCTTCTTCCGGACCAAGGTCAGGGGCAATGCAGTGCTGGGACACTGAATCTTGGTCTTCAAAGCACACAGCATGCTTCAAAGGCTGCATCAGTGAAATCTGATACAGAAACTCCACTGTGAACTGGAATCTACATCAGACACACTTGAAAATTAAGGACTTAAGTCAGAAAGCACATGGTGTCTGAGGAAACAGAAGACAACTGCACCAAGGATGTTGAACTGTTGTTAGATGGACAAGCATGGGCATGCTACCTCAATGCCCTATATGCTGTTATTTGTATTATTTGGGTTCTATTTTATTTTGTTTTTGTCTGTTTGTATTAGGGCATATCTCAGAGATGTTATGTCACTTGGGGTTACCCTCTTGAAATTGTGTTACATCTTTTTCTGTTGTCTGGTAAAGGAAACCCGGGCTTGATGAACCTATAGGACAGCAAGTAGAATAAAGATTTGGTGGGGAGGGATGTACAGGGATGGGAGGTGGCGTGGCGGGGAATAAAAGTGAGATGATGTTAAGGAGTCCAGGAAGAATAAATATGTTTGGAAATTGATTGCAGAGACAATTTTACAATTCTGATTGACATGATTGAGCTTTGGAGTAATATATACATTAATTCCCAATTAATAATATTTTCTAAATAAGAGAAGATCAAAAACAAAGAGTTACATTCTCAGAAACTCACAGAGGCAATTTCCCCCTGTTTTTCACCTGACACAATACAAATGTGCAACCAAAGAGACACTTACCTCAGTTTTACCTTATATTCTATCAGTAAATAAAAGAAAAATGTTGGTTACATACTTAAAAATAAGGATCGCACTTAATAATTACAGTCCTTTCTGCATTGTGTCATGTGAACTTAGTTCATAGTTAGATTTACCACTACCCATTAGTATTTTCTTAGACCTCAATGAGTATCCTGGTACATCATGATTCTTTGCCTGATGAGGTGTCCCAAACCTTCACTCCTGATGAGTTTGAGCTATTAGGAGTCTTCCAGAAGTGTTATACTTTACCATGGACTTTAATCACATGACATGGTAGTAGAAAGAGAATTTAGCAATCTCCTAAACTGCTGATATAATTTTCTTTACCTCTGTTATACATTATTAATCCAATCCCCTCCTCATGGTATTCAGAAATATAAACACAACTCTCTATAGTAATAACATTTTTTGCCTGTTAGTCTAGATGCATGAGAAGTCCATAAAAGTCAAAAGGCATTTTTAACTTCCAGCTCAAATAAATCAGTGCTGTGTCTCCAGTTGGGTGTCTTTGGAGCTAAGATTTCCAGACTGAAAGAACAGAGTTGCAGGGACAAGCAGCAAGAATGTCTTCAGTGGGTCATTAGTAATAATGGTGAGTGGTGCCACTGCCATTTCCACCCCTTGAGTCCTGGATCCATTAATTCTTGATATTGGACAAACAGCCCCATATATTGGTCACTGGTTTAAGGGATATGCAACTCTAAATGGTGGAGAATATTGCCCCAATCTTCCAAGGTGTTGCCACCAAGCTGGTGCTATAATTCCGTTTTATCAAGCCAGCTGGCTCAAGAGGAGAGGAAACTTGGTAAAACCAGTGAATTAGTTGAGGCATACTAGAGAAACAAGTTCATAGACATTCATGTGAGTGGGGAAGAGCTTCATATAGAAGAGCAATTGAATATTGAGAAACATCCCAGCCCAGTCCAGTTCAAGACCCTAAGCCTGATGCTAGTCCATATTTCCAATACCAATCTATAAAGTCTTCTTAAGACTCATGAAACACAGGCATGCAGGAAGATCACAGGCCAGTAGTGGAAAGTCTTGTGGATCAAGTGGTATTGTAGGCATCTCAGCACTGGCAGGGGTTTCCATGGACTTCTTCAGCTCCAGAGGTCTGACTCCATCAGCCTCTTGCCAAGTGTCTTCTCTACAAGGATGTCTCACAGGAAGTGAGAAGAGACAGTGTGTGTGTCCAGTCTCCAGGGAGGAAATACTGCAGTTCTCACAATCCTTAGGAGAAGGCCATGCCCACAGAGAGTCCTCATTGATGATATCCTAATTGATAGTCTAGACTCCACCCCTCCACTCTTAATCCTCAAATTGATACCAGATTATGTAACTGCCATAACCAGTGAATTCTGTGGCCATGAGCCTATTGCTGCATTTCATTTCCTGTGAAGTGAGTCCATTGAGCTGAGACAATACTGTGTGGGATACTATATCAGGTGATAAAATATTCTGTAAGTCCATGAATGGTAGTTTTAGCAGAAGCATTGAATGCAAGTAAAGCAAATCTGTAACCAGAGTAAATTTCTAGTCTAGTAATATCAAAGCAATGCCCTTTCCATGATGGAATGGGCTCTGTGTGAACAACCTGCCACTGGGTTGCTGGTTCATTCCTGCCCAGAATGGTCTCATATGTTGGACTCATTGTTGATTTGTGCTGCTAGCAGGATGGGCACTCTGCAGTGGCAGTAGCCAAGTCAGCCTTGATGAGTGGGAGTCCATCTTGTGAGTTCACACAAAACATCCATCCCTGTTACTTCATGCCATGGATTCACCATGCCCTCTTTATCAATAGTGAAAGACTTAGGAGTATTTACATAGATAAAATTGGAGTCTTCCATGGCTTGAGGCCTAATGAGAGCTGAGAACCAATTTAGGAAACTCATCTTTACAATTTTGTTTCTCTATGTACCATTCCTGGTACCAAATGTGCTTGCTGTGTTCTTATAAGATAGAAAACCAGTGATGCTTGTATGCGATTGAAGATAGAAAGAGATTTATATAAAGAAATGGTTTATGTAGTTGTAGAAGTAGGAAAGGTCAATCTGGTACAAGTCAGGCCTCTTCAGTCGCAGGAGGACAACACTTCAAGCATCCAAATGTGTGAGAAAATTGCAACTGTTACTTTGAGTTAAATGATTTAGATTTAGTTCTATTTTGAGGGGTGTTTTTTATGAACAACTTGTTAGCATGGCTAATTAATTCTGTTATAGAATTATTTCTTTAGACTCAATAATCTCTAGAAGTATTTACAAAAATATATATTATCTAAGTAATCAATTATAATTAATCTCTCTCAGTGTATGTACGTATATATTTCATAGTGACCCTATGGAACAGAACAGGACCGTCCCTCATGAGTTTCCAAGGTTATAACTCTTTACTGGATTCGGAAGCATCATCTTTCTCCCATGAGACTGCTGGTAGTTTCAAACTGCTAGCCTTGTGGGGAACTCTCAAACATAGAGACACTATGGCCGTGAGGCTCCTACAGGGGGGCCATAAGTCAAAACTGGCTTAATGCCAGCCAATAAGTTTTGTGTTATACATATATATGTGTGTGTATGTGTGTGTATATATATATACATACACACACATATGCATATATATATAGTCTTAAGATAATACCAGGAAAAAAATGATTAGGAAAAAAGAAAAGATTGGAAAGTTTATAAATTAATCCTTGAATGCAATAAAATACAAAATAAATGAACTGGATTAATGTACATTATTCTTTGTAACATGAAGATTTTACAAATAAATTGGAGAAATAAACTTTATCTTCTCAATGCATGCAAGAAGAGCCAGTACCCCCAAATATGGAGAGCGCACTAGTCAGAGCAGAGCTTTTGCTGTCTGCATTTTCTTCTGCTAAGGGAGCATCCAGCAACTAACATCACTCGGAGTTAGTGTTCCCAGCAGCATCACCTGGGAAGTCCCTCTCTGATCACAGTGAGTTTTTTTTTTGGTAAAAGCACTTTCACTTGAATGTCATTTGTCATGACCAATTTAAAAAACTGTGTGTGCCTGTGAAATTTTGCTTCCTGTTCAGGAAAAATGCCACAGACACTTTTGTGGTGCTGAACACAGCTTACAAGGATGGCGCTATGGGAAACTCTGCTATATATGAGAGGTTTCTCATTTCAAAATAGGCAAAATCTTGATCAATGACAAACCTCGTTCTGGACATCTGTCAGCTTCCCCAAAAGGAAGAAAATTTCAACTTGTAGTTCATTTGGAACTCATTCCATCAGGTCAGATGTTAGTCAAGTTTTCTAGTTAGATGTTCTGAAAAAAGTGCATACCCATATATGACAAAAAAGGCCCAATTTGTGGCAGATGCAGGACTGGTTTTACCACCATGGCAGTGCACCTGCTCATGATGCTATATCTGTGGGTCAGTTTTAGACCAAAAAAACAAAAGCATGCCCCTCATGCCTCATGTACCCTACTCACCTGATTTCATTCTGTGCAACTTCATTTTGTTCTGTTAATGCAGAGAAACATGAAAGGACAGAGATTTAAAGATGCAGAAGAGACAAGATAAAAATGAGGGAGGTGCTATCAAGCATCCAAACAGATAAGTTTGAAAAATGTTTCTAAGAATGGAACTGCAGATTTGACAAATGTAGTGGATAGTATTTTGAAAGTGATACAGTTGCTTTGTAAAAAAATTTAAAATATAACTTTGAAAGAAATTTGTTTTGCTTTTTGGTAGTCTCTCAAAGAGTCACTAAAAATTGTTATCCATACTATGGACTTTCTATTCATATAGCCATAGGGGATCAGAAAAACCACTGGTTTTAATGTTCTCTTTAATCAAATGGGAAAAATCATATTTCCATAAATTTCAGGCTCTGTTAGATGAGTTTAATTATGCACTCAGCTGTGAAAAATAAGTCACAGTTGCTACATCAACTCTGTGTTTTTAAAATGACAAAATTTTGGTGTTTGGAGATGTGACTATCATTAACTGAGGAGTGAAGGTGATATAAAATGTAATTCAGATTCACAAGTATACAATTTATAATGTGCTATATGTTGTTTGTCCCATCAAAATTGTGATAGAATAATAGGTCCTAGGAAAATGGTGCACTGGATAAATCTATGAGCTTCACACCCCTATTACCCTTTTTGCATTTAAACTGATCATTTACTGGCAGCAGATGGGCACTGGGAATGAAACTTTTCAATATGGTGTGGTGGGGATCTATATTTCGAGACACAGAATGAGAAAGTACAATACAGCGTTCTTAATGTGATTAACAAAGAGGCATGGAATCTGCAATCAATCTTCCTTTTTACCACCATAGTACTTCCCAGAACTGTCAGGGAAATGGCACAATAGCTGACTGGAGAAGGGGAAGTGCCTTGGGCAGTTTAGCAGAATTTACTAGGAATCCACATCTTGAATTTGTGCCTTCTGTGTCACCCTTGTCTAACTCTGTTGCCTCGGAAGGATCCTTACCCAGCACTGCTTCTTCTGGCAATTCCAGGCTTGATCATGCCAGAATCGTAGTTACTGCACTTGACATTTTTACCACTGAAAGTATACTTGACTAAAATTAGAATGAAATTAGGAGATAAAATGGTTTTATTTTTTTATCTACGTGGGGAGACCAAGGTTTGGTTGCTATTTTGGTTGGATGTTTGTTTTCTCTTCCTTGTGACAAGGAAATCCTACTCTCAATTTCCTTCTAACTGCACAACCTAATTAAGGAAACATTTTTATTATGAGAATTTTTATGAAATGATATTCTAATTGGTGCATTATTTTGATTAAATGATGTGGACATTTTCTGTAAACTAATAGCTTCAAAATCTTGTTAGCCCTGGAGGAATTAAACAATAGAATTGTATTTGACTGGATATTGAAATGTAAAATATGCCAATAAAAATAGTGTGTTCATATATATATACACACACTATATGTATATATCTATATATACACTATTTTTCTATTATATATATATCTTGTTAGCCATAAAGGACTCAAGAGAAACAGTAGTACCAATCAGAATACTAATGAGCTTCTTTAAGTATAAAAGACAGCTGAAGGTTGAATTTTTTGCAAATTTAAACTATGTAAGGAATTTGGGATTCAACTAGGCTTCCACTACTGCTAAAGTGGGTTTCTGTTTGGATCCTTGATTGGTTCAACTGGCTGAGCCCTGCAAGGTTGGAGTTAGGAGTCACCCCTGGGAGTTTCAGAAATGATAAGAAAACTCGGAGTTTTTCCTGCAGAGAGGCTGGTGATACTGAACTGCTGACTCTGTAGATTGCAGTAAGCATGTAACCACTAAGTCAGGAGGGCTGCTTTGAAAGTCGCAGCACCCTTCTATTTAATTCTTCATGGTTCTCAGTTCCAATATGGAAGTAGAAGAAAAGGACATTACAAATCTCTGTGAAGGGTATGGTATTCCTTAGGAAGGAGAAAGAGAAGGAAGTCAAACCAGTGATCAATGATGTATGAAGCAGTGAAAGAGGGAAACAAAGGAGTACCATTTCATTTAACACAATCCTCTCTATGTCGCCCACCACAACCTACTGTCATCAAGTGAATTCTGGCTCTCTACAAGCCCATACAGGGATTCAAAGGCTGTAAATATTTATGGGAGGATGCAGCAATAGCTCGTTGGGCTTGAAAGACAGAGTTGGGGGTAACAGGTCAAGCACAGTGCCCCAGTGCTCTTCATCATCTACATAGCGTAGGGGAACAGATTATAGTTGGAGTGTGTATAAGAGCTTAAAGTAGAGAAGATTAGAAAGAGTTAGAGAGGGAGGAAATATGTTGTTGTTAGGTGCCCTTGAGTCTGATGGCCCACAGTGACCCTATACACCCAAAAAGGACACACTGCCCTGTCCTGCACCATCTTCACAATTGATTCTGTCCTTGAACCCATTGCTGCAGTCATGGTGCCAATCCACTCCCTTGAAATCCTTCTCTTTCGCTGCCCCTCTGCTGGACCAAACATAATGTCACCTTCCGGGACTGGTCTCTCCTGAAAACAGAGAAATTGGGACATCTCAGATGATACTGGGACCCAAAATAAAGGAAAGTGAAGTTGATCTAGTCATAATTCTGACATAAAGGTGACTTGCTAGCTTGGATTTTCAGATTTCCTTCCAGGATCTTCTTCCAGTTGTCTCCAATAGTGGTCAATTGATCAGGAAGTGTGTTGAGGGATTCGCTGCTCAATTATTACTGGAAATAAGGACTAGGAAGGATTCTGGTGTCAAGCATAATTGTGGCAGGAGATCAAGTGCCTGGGTGCCTGGTAGAGGATAACATAGAAGACAGAAAATAGCAGATAAAACAAAGACAAATTTCACCTTATGAGAACATGAATAATAGCAGAATAAGAGCCTAGAAGAGGACAAGATGAGAAACTTTTGTGTTTTTAAAATATAATTGTGCTACCCTCCCTTTAATTATAGTCTCTTTTTTGCTTGCTAGGCCTGCACACATTGTAGGTTATAATGCTTGCTTTTTATATTCATTTGTGGCCATTTAAAAATCCACTTTGTCTTTACCTTTTTTTTTCCATTCTGACTTGTTAATGCTGTTGACATCTCTCAACATATAATGAAAAACAGCTCTGCCTTTTCCTGGTTGTCTCATTTTCGAGTACTATGGCAACGGATGCTAGTTGACTCAGTAAAACTTGAAAATGTCACATTGCTCTTCACTGTTTGATGAATGCATGTTCATGAATACAGCTGGAGGTAGATGTAAAAGCAATTAAAGGTATCCTTAAAAAGCACTACAGTTAAAGTCACCTTCAGATGATATTCCTCAGGTTTTGTATTCAGAGAAAAGTATTTCTTGTATTAAAAAGATGAAACTGTTTATCTCAGAAAATGATTAGAAATCACTTTTAAAAACCACTTTTCTAAAAAGCAACCATTTTTTGTAAATGTATCTTAATTCCAAATCACTGAATTTCTTTTAATGTATTCTTTTCTACCAAAGTACTTGAGCATATCATAAAACAGTGAAGAAAGTACAAACATATGTTAACAGACATTAAAGAATCTATAAGTTAAAACTGATTTCACTTACATCTAATGATGAAGACACATGCATATACAGACACAGACATTGAACTTCCAGTTCACTCCATCATAAGGAGAAGTTTTAAAAACTTCTTAAGAATGATTTGTTACATAATGGCAAATATTTTCCTAACAAAAGCAATCAATTCTATTATTATTTAATAACTACTCCTGAAAAAAAGTTTATGTACATAATTATAACAATAGGAATATTCATTATGTATTACTTTTACATTCAAATAAAAATAAAAGCATTTGAGTAGAGGCTTAGTTATAGCACAGAGTTTTAGTACTGTTACACTGTTTTTACCATGACGTCATATTAGGTAACACATTTTTAATGAGAAGCTACTTCCCTTCAAGATCGTGCTTGCTGATGACAACCCCCTCCACAAAGACTCCTATACCAACTCCTGATCAATTGCATCAACTCAATGTTTGGATCGATCCTGACCGGGCAGCCTCCTTCCTCCAGCCTCTCAAAAAGAAAGATGGCTTGCTGGACTTTGTCGCCCCTGCTTCCAGAATTCCAGGGAGTTTATCTTTCAGGGCAGGGTTCAACAGGCCCCTTCCTCAACCTCACAAGGCCAGAGCTGGACTGTGCAGTCTCTCCCCGCACATTCCAAGAAGCTGATCTATGAAAGATTCAGATTCTGCAGCTGCAGATTCAGGAAGCAAGCCTCCCTTCTCTTTATTGGTGCAAACACCATCAGCTTTCTTCACCTCATTTGCATACTTCCTTGACTCAAATCCTTCAACTATCTCTCTGCCCCACCGAAGGTTGTGATCTCCCTGACCTAACTCGGTGGGTCGCGGAACCTTTCCAGAGGATGTAGATGCTCCCGATGCTTTCTCTGCTCTCCCTTCGCCTCCCAGGAGCTCTTTCCCTGCCTCAATAAACTCTTTCTCAACTTTGCATTCTATCTCCATCCTGCATCTCTGTTTCTGCCTCTCACTCATTTGTGAAAGTGGATGACCACACTGTTCTTCTGAGTTCATCTTACTCTGATATCTCTGCTGAAATCTGTTAAGCATCATGGGAATATAGACAAAATATTAACTGCCACCAAATTGACTCTGACTCATAACTAACAAAAAAGACCTAATTTTGAGGTTTGCAAATTACTAAATTTTTGCACAAGCAGAGCAATATCTTTTTCACATGGAGGGGTTTATAGGTTCTAATTGGTGAACTTGCAGTCCCACAAGTAACCTAGTAAGCCACCAGTGCTCTTTTCATAGCAACAGGCATACCTCCGATGATAGGTGATAACGTTGCATGAAGGGCACTAGTGAATTCTTTTCTCAGTGAACCACCAATAGACCAATACACAACGTATTTTGTTATCATTAGCTAACAAGCGGTCACTTCTGATTCTCAGTCAACTGCATAAAAGGAAACACTGACTAGATTCTGCACCATTCTCATATTTATCATGTTTCCTCCTGATGTTGCGACCGCTTTGTCAATCCATCTTATTGTTTCCTCTTTTTGTTGGTGTTGTTGGTGTTGATTCTCTACTTTGCCAAACAGGATGTCCTTCTCTACAGACTGATGCATCCTAGTGACAAGTACATGAAATAAAGTTTCATCATTCTCACTACTAAGGAGCATTTTGGTTTTATTTCTTTCAAGAAAGACTTGTTCATTTTTCCAGCAGTTCATGGTACATTCAATATTCTTTGCCAGCGGCATAATTCAAATACACCCTAACTCATTGCTTGTTAGACTGAATTCTTGAGAAGTAAAACCAGGACATTTATACATGTATATAAAGACAGACCTTTTTATCTTGGAGAGGAACTTACATTAAGAGTGTGGATCACAGGGCCATAGAGAGAACAATCCAGTCTGACCCATTCCTGTATGTCAGATGTTTCACTAAAGGCCCTTTTCCCACTAATGTGACACCAGGCAGCAGGAAGCAGAAGGGCAGGAAAACTGCAACAAGTGACAGTGGCTTCAGCACTGACAGCTTGTCACAGAGAGGGACAAGTGGCAGGTGGTGGTGGTGGAGGTGAAACTGAAGCCCACACCAGCAAGAAGAGAGAAAAAGAACACACTTCCAACACTCACCTATATGTCAAGTATGCCACACTTTTCAAGGAAGCATCATCAGACTGTGCCACAGGGGAGCCCTATAACCAAACTGCAACTGATCACAGTCCACACAATGTCTATTTGACACCAACACATATCTCTTAACCATATATAACCTCTACATAAAGACAGCAATAAAGCCATGCTAACACCAAATAGGAGATAACCAATGCAGGGACAACTGAAAACATGCCAATCCTATCTGTAACACGCATTTCATAAAAGAACATGACAAAATGTTCAAGCTATGTATGCAAAGAGATGATGCTACCAATTACAATCCTGGTTTCTGCAATTGCTAACAAGTCCATAGCTGGCACTTGGAACTCTCTTTCTCCACTGTCCATTCTGTATTCCCTTTGCCCTGTGTTCCCACCTCTGCTGGGATGGGTCTTTACCTGAAATGGTGACTGACATTGTCATGCCTTAAGGGTCTAGGTCAGAGGACACTGAGAAACGTTTGAGATGAAAGAACCAATCCCATTGCTCAAAACAACTTAAAAATTATTTGAGAGTCATAAGTATATGTTTACAAACAACATGATCACCATTATCTAAATGAATTCCTTTAGTCATTTTTTGATTTTCCTTCTGAGCTACATGGACACATTGAAAGAGTTGGATGTGGCTCAGGAGACACTGTTTATTAATCCCACTCTAGACTGTCAGTAGGCAGGTCAGAATGGGGTTCCTGAACGATCCAGGGTACCAGTGGAGGTTATGCTCCTAGAGAGATTTTCCCTTAGGGAATCCTAGAAAAGGGCTGTTGTGTTTCAAATGGTAATTGTGTACTGTGCAGAGCCTTTCGTAAAGCAAGTCTGAATTTTCACTTCTTTGAATGATCAGTGGGATTTTCCCATCAGAGACGGATGGGACTATCACAGGAGTGAAACCATAGGCCTTTGGTCCTTTTCATCATGTATCGTACTTTACCTTCCATTCCTGCTTGAGCACCATCTAGTATATACCACTTCCATGTAATGATGGAATGTTTATGTGCACATCCCACTTTGTGAGTCTGTGAGACAGATGGCACCTAGTGCATGACCAACATCTCAGGACACTTGCTAATATTGCCACATGGTGAGGCATTCCAGTTTCCACTACGATCCAGTGACAGATCAAAAGTTCTTTCTCAAAAGTTAGTTATTTATATGCAGAGGATGGCAGAGCTTTGCTACCAATCATACAAATCTGAGCCGTGATTCACCAATTAGAGTCTGCCAAAGACCCAAACAGCACCTCGCTTGGCCACTGGCATTTCAAGCCCCATTGGACTAGCTGTGTCATATGATCCCAAAGCAGCTTGCATAGTGGCCTGAGCCTGCTTCAGAACCCTCTCTTGTCACACTCAAAGCTAGCAGCTTTTAGAGTCACTCAGTATATCAGCGAGAGTTCCACAATCAAATGAGGGAAAAGATGCCTCCAAGATTCAAGAGACACACCCAGGAACTGCGCCTTCCTTTCAGTTGTGGAAGAGTCCAGATGGAATAATTTATCCTTCACTTTGGTAGTAATACCTCCCATGCACAATGCCATCATAAGTCTAGAAATTCCACTGCGATAGAAGGCATCTGAGTTATTATTGGGTTTATGACCGTAGCACACAGATGTTTTATTAGTAAGTGCAAAGTCGTTGATCTTCTTCCTTACCAGGTCCAATCAGTATAATATCATCAATATAATAGACCAGTGTGATATTCTGTGGAAGGAAAACACAATCAAGTTCCCTGTGGACAAAATGATGACACAGTGTTGAAGAGTGCATACAACTCTAAAGGATGGGTAGTGAATGTAGGTTGCTGCCTTTGTCAACTGAAGACAAACTTCTTACGGTTGTCTGTGGTAGTCAAATCTGGTGTCAATTTGAGGATTAAGACTATAGGGGTGGAGTCTAGTCTGTCAATCTGGAAATAGCCAATGAGGCCTCTGTGTGGGGATGGTCTCCTGAGAATTCTGGGAAATCTGTTACTTCCTTCTTGGAGGCAGGAGACACTTTCTCTCTCAGTCCACTCCCTTAGAGACACCGGAGTGTCTCCCTGTGAGACATCCCTGATGAAAAGCCACCTGGAGCTATGCTGATGAATCTTGATACCTGGACCTAGAGAAGCAACATGGACACTCCTGCCAGCTCTGTGATGCTTACAACACCACTGGATCCAAAGATTTTCTACCCACTGGCTTGTGCATTTGGCATCATTGTATGTGTTTCGCGAGTCTGAAGAGGACTCTATAGATTGCTGTCAGACATATGAGCTAATATTGGACTTATGGACATGATCTGGATTGGTCTGGGATGTTTTCTCAATGCTCAATTGCTCTTGTATATAAACCCCTTCCATATACACATATATGTGTCCATGGATTTGTATCTTTAGTCTACCCAGACTAACACAGTGGTTGTTTAGCACCTGAAACTTTGCTGTCATTCTCTAAGATTCATCTCATTTTTAGAAATACCAAAGAAATGAGTTAAATAGGAATGAGGTGGGATTCACTAGTCCTGTGCCTTTTGAGTATTTGATGGTGACAATAATCGTACAATCTTTGGGAAGAAGACCTTGCCTTTTGTTTATTATTTTTCTAGGCAAATAACTTTCACCTGGCCTTTCCTTTCAAAAGAGCGCTTATTCCACATCTTAGGGATCCAATGTGGGGGTTCTTTCAGATGCTGACTATGTATACTCGAATAATGTATTCTGGGACTGAGGAAATTGCAGAAGAATATATTCATGGGCCCACTGGCCCCACAGTGAGTTGAACCAGAGTTAAAACTCCATTAATAAATTTACCATCATTTGTGTCAGCTCTGATGGGTTTTGAAACATTTTGGTTCTCCTGGAATTAGAGTTATCCAGCATTCTCCCTAAAGTCTGATTATTTCCTTTTCCCCACTGAACTATCACATATCATCCTTCAAAATTGAAACTCAAGATGAAATTTTCTTCAGGTCTATAAGCTTCACAAAATCCAAGTGTGATTTTGTCACAAAAATGATGTCTTTTTTGGGGCGTGGGGGTGGGCATCACTGCTCTCTGGTGGGAGGAGGAGGCCCAGTCTTGCTCCTGGAGGGCTGCTTGCTGAATTTGAGCCACCAACCCTGTGGGCTGCAGTCCCGCACACAACCACTAAGTCACTGAGGCTCAACCCCAAATGATGTCTTACATCTGGCTAATAACAAGATTAGCAATTCAAAATCACCAACCAGGAAAAAAAAGAGGAGATTTTCTACTCCCATAAAGCAGTACAGTCTTTCAAATTCAAAGGTCAGTTCAAACTTGTATAAGGTCTCTATCAATCAGAATCGACTCAATGGCAATGAGTGTGGATATCAAAAGCATAGACTGATGATGTGTCCATCTTAGGACACGTGTCATTTTTGACTATCTTAGGTGGAGCAAGTCTAATCCTAGCAAGTTCAAGGGACCTGAATTCCTGACTTCCTTAAGAAAACAGGCAGTGGTGTTTTATCGATTAAGGGATACTTTACACCCCGAAGTTTGTTCTTTTTGGCACAGATATGAAAGAGTATGGCTAACCTGGATACCATACCCACACAAAAACTGAGTTGATAATTTGAACTGCATGTTCTAGCAAGTTAGGCAGTCAAAATATATCTCGCCTCAGCCCTGATTCATTAACATCCAGAAACTCATTCCAATTTGAATAAAGTCACAGATGTAAAGGCTAAACATTGTAATACCTCACAAAAATGGAAAACTATGGCTAGTTAGGGTCATATTACCTAAATAATTGCAAAAAAGATTTTTGACTCATAAAAATGGTAAAAGTTTAAAGATGAAGAGCCAGTAGAGTAATATATGATACACTCTCATATTTTGTTGGTAGGAATATAAAACTGGCATATATCTAACTAATGCATACAATTTGACAAAATGCCATTAACTCAAACATGTCCATATAATTTTAGTTGGGCATTCTGTTGTTAAATTTTACATTTAGGAAATTGGTTGGAGAAAAGTGAGTGAAGGGAGACATCAGACAGTGTAAGACATGAAAAGAAAATAAAACTTTATAAATTATCAGGGCGTCGTGAGGGAGGGAGTGGAGTGAAGGGAGAGGAAAATTAGGAGCTGATTCTCAAGTGGAAAGGAAGTGCTTTGAGAATGATGATGGCAACAATTGTACAAATGTGGTGGACACAATGGATGGATTATAATAAGAATAGTACAAGCCTCCAGTAAAATGATTTTTTTAAAGAAAGAAATGAGTTGGTAAATATTATTCTTTCAGGGAGCCCTTCTGATAAGTATTCATTCTCTAGACTGTTAAACAGAAGACTGATGATTCGAACTCATCAAATACAGTAAGAGAAACAAATGGCAATCAGTTTCTATAAAGACTTACAACATTGTAAACTATGTAGGAAGGTTCTAATCTATTCAATAGAATTGTAAATAGGTTTTACGGGTTGGAAGTCTTCTGGAAAAGAATTACCTAAAATATTTAAAATCAAATATGTCACTTTGAGGACTATGATGGCTCAAGCCATGGATTTTAGGTTTGGATTTTGTTTTTGTTTTAGCCGTGATGTTTTCAATTGCCTCATAGACATGAGAAATCTGGAATATAAGTAGGGAAGACAGAATAAGAATCAGTACCTTTGAATGATGGTATTAGTGATGATTATAGAACATGCTCATTTTCTCTCTGCCCTCATGTCAATAGCAGTCCTATAGCTACAGGCTAGATCTGGCCATAGACTTTTAAGACTGGAACATTTTTCAGCTGTAGAAAGCCCTGACTTTCTCCTGCAGAGCTTCTGCTGGTTTTGAACTACTGACTTTGTGACTTTATTAGCAGGCCAACATATAACCACTATACCAGCAGGGCTTCATAGCAGCTTCAAAAGTTTATGGGAAAATTCCATTAGCTCTTAATTCCATCTTTCCACAAATTTTTGAAGCTCGCTGGTGTCCTAGATTTGCAGAAAAACCAACAAATCTGTATTGAAAGAAATACAGTCAGAATGCTCTCTGTGAGTGAGAACAGAGAGACTTCATCTGGTATCGTTTCCGCCTGCTAATAGGAGTGACTACTTCCTAGAAAATCCATCCTCTTGGGCAAAGTCGAGGGTCATCAAAATAGAAGCCCTTCAATGAAATAAACCAATACAATGACTATAACAATGCACTCCAAAAGGAAAATTATCTTAAGAATGGTGCAAGACTCGATGGAGTTTCTTGAAAAACCAAGTCAAGGGCATCAAGGTGTTGTACACAGTGTTTACAATTTTTTAATGTTATTAAAACACTGACTGATTAAGCGTACATGGTACATTCATGCAGTGAAATATTCTGTCATTCATGAAAATGATTATGTGAATATGTTTAATTGGTATGGAAATAAATACATGACTCATTATGAAGTATATGAAATAGGTAGTTATCTCATTTTTAAAGTTGTTTTGGGGCTGAGCCCCGGTAGCGTAGTGGTTGAGTATGGGACTGTGGCCGACTGGCTTGGCGGTTCAAATCCCACAGCAACAAGGTTGGGCCTCCCACTCCTACCAGAGGGCAGTGATGCCTAAAAAAAAAAAAGCTGTATTGGAAGAGAAAAATCAGAAGAATCATGGTATTTCAGGAAATAAAATGAGAAAAAAAGAAAAAAAGGAGAAATCGATAATTCAATTGCAAAATTGAGTGGAATGGCCACATTTATGGTTCTTTTTGTTCTTTTCAACTGTCTTAATGGGTACTTATTATTTTTATATATTTAGTTTAAAAGATAGCTATTATCACTAAATATGGGAGAAGAAATATTTGGAGTTCTTTTTTTGGTGTTCAGTTTTTTGGCTATTTTATGTCATATAAATCATTTTGTTGTTTTGTCAGCCATTTTTCTAGATAAAATAATCTTTAATAATCCTTTATGTTGAGAGCAGCTCTTTACTGGACCAAAAAATGTTAATAGGGTGCCAAATCGAAAAATCAATTCAATGCTAATGTATTCTTGCAAGTAGTAGCCAACTGCAGCTAAGTTACATTTTATGAATACATTTTTTAAAATTGACTTTGAGACAATTGAAGAGTTTGAGGTAATTTGTTCACATATTTGGAAAATATACAATTATTAGTCACATTATCTAAAAAAAATGTTTTGACAGATATTTCCCTGAAATGGAATGACTTAGGCATGGATGGAATGGTCAATAAGTACATATGTGTGTTATTTGACCAATTAAATTTTTTGTCATATAAGCTCCTCTGAATAATTTCTTAGTTAAGGTAAGTTTTGTTTATATTCAGCATCTTTAAAGTTATTGGTACATGGTAGACTGATGCAGATGTTGAGACATAATATTTTAAGATTAAATTATAATCATAACCCTGTGAGTTCAGCACACAATGTTAGTATCCACAAAGCATTTGCAAGATGATCTGGTAACTACATTGGAAAATAAAAATAAGAACCCACTGCCCATGAGTGGGTTCCAACTCCTTGACAAGATGCAGGACACGGTAGCACTGCTGCTCACTTGGGAGCACCTGTCTCCCAAGAGGATCCGTGGCAATGGAACCACTGACTTTACAGTTAGCAATCTAGCACTTAACCACTGTGGTACCAAAATTCCTTGATTCAGTAGACAAAGATTAAATAAATAAATTATTCTCACCCATACTTAATCTTAAAAAGCCTTGATAGCCCAGGAACTTAAATGTTGGACTGTCTAATCAAGTGGCTGGCAATTCAAATCCTTCTGCTTTTCTAGAGAAGATGCTTCTGGAAATATGTATAGCCTCAGAATCCCTATGGAATCATTCTACACTATCCTATTTGGGTTCTATGAGTAAGAATCAACTCAAGGGCCGTGAGGGATACTGTATGATTTCCAAACTATACTCATCCCACGCCTCTTCCCTTCCCCACTTCAAACCTTATCTTTCAGTGCAACTTGACAAAGCAGAGCTGTGGAGGCACAGAGAAGTATACCTTGAGTGGCTGACCACAAAGTCGTCTCAGATTGGAACCCACCAGCGGCTTCATGAGAGAAAGATGAGACAGTCTACTCCAGTGAAGATTTCAAGTTTCAGAGATCCAAAGGGACAGTCTATTCTGTCCTGGAGAGTTGCTTTGAGTCAGCATCCACTTCATGACAATGACTTTGTCTGTTGGTTGGTTTGTTTTTCTTTTCTCAAAACCCTGTAGGTGGACTCTTACTAGCAACCAACCACATTAACCATCTGTAGTACCCATAGACTCTTGAATAAAAGTCAGGAGAATAGATGAGCCTATCATTCTTGATAAGTAAACTTGTACCTGAAATAAGTTGACATATTTTACTATGTAGATTCTTATTAATCTTTTTGGGGGGGGGCATCACTGCCCTCTGGTGGTGGGAGTAGGAAGCCCAGCCTTTGCTCCTGTGGAGCCACTGCTGGAATTGAACCTCCATCCCGGTGGGCCGCAGTTATTCTTATTAATCTATTATTCTGCTTATTAATCTATTATTCTTATTAATCTATTCTGCTATTAAAATATTAGTATAAATCTGAATGCTAGTCTGAGTTTCTTTCACTTGAAAATTCCTTTTTTGTTTACCATCTTGTTTTTTTTCTTTTCCACACTGCCTATGAGCATGTGAAGCCATGTAGTAAAGTTAAGCCCTATCCTGAAAGTAGAAATTATTCTTTCCACAAACTTTTTTTCCCTTCTCCTAATCTTATCCCTTTCCTATCACTTGACTTAAAAATCAAATGTTCTGGGCTGAGCCCTGGTGGCATAGTGGTTGAGTGCTAGACTGCGGCCCACGGGTTTGGCGGTTTAAATCAGCAGCACCTCTCCAGGAGCAATGCTGCATAGCTCCCATGACTACCAGAGGGCAGTGATGGCCCCTCCAAAAAACTCAAATGTGCAAAGTTAGGCAAGTCAATAGACAATGTTTAAGTATACATACTAATAAAATAGTAAGAAGTATATATAAATTATAGAGTTCTTATGAGAATTAAATTAGATAATGCTCTTCAATGTGTACTTTTTATATTAAAAATGATCACAATAATTTGAAATTGTAATTAATATGGCTGCCTCCTTTGTCATTTCTTTATTATCCCAAGAGATAAGCATGCTTCCTATAGATTTTATAAATGCTCTAATTTTTAACACCTTCAGATTACAAAGCTCTTTTATAGTTCATTCATGTATATTAGTACAGTCAAGGGAGGACTTTTCATTCAGAAATCCTGATTCAAACAAGGTCTAGTCCTGGCTTTTCTCTTCAGCAAGTTGCTTATTGAGAAGAACAATTTTATATGAAAAATGATGGGACTTTTATCAGTTATGCTTCCACAAAGAATATTTAAGAAGCAGTACTTTAAAAAAAATCATGTGGGTTATTTATAACTTCCCGTATTTCTCTTGTCTTAATGGCAACACAATGTGTGATATTTTATAACCCTTGTAATTTCCATTATCAGTCTGCAAGTCTGCATTTCTTTCTTTGTTGACTCATATATTTGCAAATTATTTATTCATCCCAAGCTATATCCATGCAGTTGAATGAAAAGACTAATGTCAAGGCTGAGCATGAGTAAAAGTGGCTCAGTAAAAGGCACATAAATCTCTTATTTTTATTTGGCCTAATGTCTGAAATTAGAGTAAAGTACCAAAGGTTTAGGGCATTTGAAAATACTGAAAGAATAGTTCTATGAATTTAAAGTATATTTTGATTACTAAAATGTACTCCTCCTTGCTAATATTAACTTCACACACAGGGGACATTTAGCTGTGTTGTAAATAAATACATTCATCCTTCGTCTTCTTTTTTTGAGATTTCTCATGGAAATCTCTTTTATGTTTTTATTTATTTTCATGGCTTTAACTTTTCAAATGAGTTTCTTTTGAAGACAACTTATTAGGATGTCTTGACTTTCAAGAATCTCATTTCTGTAAACATCCGCAACCTTTATCAGATCTGTATCTGTATACAACCACTGTTTTCACTTGATTATTTTAACTAGCTCTCCATGCTCTTTACTGAAGTTCACCACATTCAAATATGTTTCCCTGAGGACTTTCTGGTTTCTCATGTTGTGTTTACAAGACTTTTTCCACGTCTTTCTCACACAGCTATCTAGTGATCTGCTTTGGTAAAATTCATTCAAGAGGATCACAGCATTGGGGTGAGCTACTTATATGTGAACTGACATATTCCAGTACTGCATCTAGTCTGAGAATTAGCATATCCATTTCTAAGTCAAGTCTAGTTTCTAATTTAGAGTTAACCACAGATCGATAGGTGAGCAGAACAAAAGGAAAACACAACTTTAGATTACTATGAATAAATATAATGTATAGCATAATCTTTCAGGTTGAGGATGTTAAAAAATAGTTCTTATGTGCTTTGGAATTTACCTGAAAAGTAAAGTTAAGGAGTAAAATAAAGAAGGGTCATCCTCATTTTTCTTGACCCCCCACAAACATAATGTTTTTCTCCAAGAACTAGTCTGTCCATATGCAATGTACAGAAGACAAAATCTCACCATCCTTGACTAAGGAACATTCTGACTGTACTTCGTCAAAGACAGATTTGTTGTTTTATTTTGTCAGTCCATGTGCAATATTCTTGGCCAGTAATAGAATTAATTTATCAGCTGATTTTACATTGAATTAGAATAAGAGGAAATATTTGAATTTAACTCTAAAACATTGAGATTTGAGGATGGATAAAGAAACAATAAGAATAAATAATCATACCAATTACCATTGAGTTTACTCTGAATCATAATGACCCTAGATAGGATTTCTTCAGAGACTGTGAATCTTTACTCATGTGTCCATATAGGGTAAATCTGCGACTACTAACTTAAAGACAAGAGATTAAAATCCACTAACAATTCCTTGGGAGAAACGTAGGGTTATCTGTTTCCATAAATATGCAATCCTCAGAAATTCTATGTAGTGTCATGTGAATCGGAATCGACTCATTAGCAGTGACAAAATCTGTATTGAAGCAGATAGCCCCCGTCTTTCTTCAACATAGTAGCTATTGTCTTTGAATTGTTAGCATTCCAATGTTTATCTTACAGCATCATTCCAAGAAAAGCAAAAAAATGACAACAAATTTTGATTGCTTTTGTTAATTACCATTACATCTTTTTTTTTCTTTAAACTAAGACTGAGTCTGTAAATGTCTTTCTGTCTTGAATAAAGACTTAACTAAGAACAGTTCTTCAACAATTCTTCATACTTTTGGAGGTGTAGCCTCACTTGATCAACTCTAATCTTTTCAATAATAGCATCAGGTTACCTTCACTGGAATAAACTGTTAGCTACATTTTGCTCACGGAAATGTATTTCATGTAAGCTACTGCTAATTTTAGTAGCCCAAGAACAAAACTACCTAAGTACACCGCTATCAAGTCAATTCCAACTCATAGTGACCCTGTAGGATGGAGTATAATTGCTCCACTGTTCTTTAGAGGTTGCAGATTACTGGAGAAGACTGCCTTATCTCTTCCTCTCGATGTGGCTAACCTTCCCATCAGCAGTCCGATGTTGAGTTCACTGCACTGAAAGAGATATGATAAAGCTACTACCACAATGGCTGGCACTGCTTTTTTCTTACCCTGTTGTGTCTAGAATCTCTATTTATCATCAAAGTTCATATATAATAGTTAGATCTTTAATTTACCATCCATATCTTATTGCCTTCATAGTAATTTGTCCTTCCCTTTCATTATCATTCAGACTGATTTTTATCCTATCCTGGGTAGTACTGACATTTCCTAATATCAGTTTACTAACTTTACTTACCATTTTATAATTCCTGTGTCCCAAATGAGAAGACAAGGTTTCCTAGTCTCATAAAGAATTACAATCTCGCCTGAGCCCCAGTGGCATAAGTGGTTGAGTGCGGGACTGCAGCCCCAGGGCTTGGCAGTTCAAATCCAGCGGCGGCTCTCAGGAGCAGCACTGGGTAGCGCCCATTACCACCAGAGGCAGTGATGCCCGCCCCAGCCCCCCAAAAAATAAAACAAAAAAGAATTTCAATCTCAGAAACCTACAGGGGAAGTTTTTTGCAGTCCTGAATGGTCCCTGTGAGTCGCAACCAACTAGATGGCATTGGAGTGCAGTTCCTCAAAATGATAAAGCCCGGTATCTTACGTTGGGTTCTCTAAAGAAGCAACATATATATAGTGGTGGTTACACAATTTCATGTCCACTTAATAAAAGAAGGGGTGGAATTTAGTATTGGATCAAGGTACAGCTTGAAGATGTCTCCTTGTGGGTATGACCTATTTATGAAAATTATGAGAATTCCCTTTTTTTCTCCCTGGAGTCAGGACACCCTTTCTTTTCCTCTGCTTTACATTCCTTTTGACAAACTACATGGAGCTACATTGATGGCAGCCAGAACCCTGCAGATGTGTCCACTGTCACTGGACCCACATAACTTTCCACCCAGCAAACTGTGATCTTCCTGAAACATCATTGCATATCTTGCAATGAAGAGGAGTTCTTAGGTTAATATCACACTTCTAGACTTAATCTGGACTGTGTTGTAATGTTTTATGGGTACATAATTATTTCTTGATATAAAATTTCTTACACATATATGAAAAACACATAAATTCATAAACACACATACACAAACAATATTTCACATTCATATGGACACATATATGAGTGCTTATGACTGTTTCTCTAGCCTATTGATACTAATAAACATGACATATGAGATCTTATATATGCTATACTTGTTAGTCTTGATGGACTAGAGAAACGAAGTCATAGACACACACATATATAGAAACATTTATTTAAGGAAAACCACTTATTTAGTTTTAGAAATGGACTAGTCTGAAGAAGTCAGATTTCAAGTTTATGGGTGAGACATTAAACTGAGAACATCTTCTAATTTATGTTGCTTCAGGGACTGAAGATCTTAAAGTCAGTAGGAATACCACAAGCTGTTGACTACAGAGACCGATGAATCCAAGTTGAATAAGGCAGGCCTGTGACTGAAGAGGCCAATGAATCTACATCCTGCATTCAGATGACAGTCCAATGATGAGCTCTGCAATCAACAGGAAATATGGTGGGTTGTAGCCAAACGCCCCCAAACTGGAAACTGATGAGCCAAATACCAATCGAGACCTAGTAGAAAGCAAGCAACCTTTTCCAGTGCCCAGTTTTATGGACAATAGGGGACACTCCCAAGCACACTACCTTTCAGTTGCATCAGGGATGTAGCCTGAATATTGCATTACACTGTAATCTTTTATATAACTGATTGTTCACAGCAGATCCTATATGCAGTTTGTTTCATTGTGTTAGGTCACATCATGGGATATTTGTAGGTGCTAATGGTCAACCCTATGAGAATCCTGAGCCTGCCTACTCAACAAAATACCTATCTATGAAATATACTAGAGGCATTTTATGTGTTAATTTAAACATATATACACACATATATTAGACATTTAAATTACACATTACACATTGCCATTTTTATTTTCTGGATTAGTCTAAATAACATGCTCAGTATCATTCCCATCTTTGTGTGAGCTTGCTGTAGGTTTGCATAAAATCTGATCCCCTTTATATGTTAAAATATGTCTAGATATTTTGGAGCTTTATTAGAAAGATGATGTTCTATATGGGGGTACTATGAGGAAAGTTAACAGTCTATGACACACAGATTACACAACATTGCTTGCTTAAAGCAAAGGATTTGAAGCAATTAAAATTGGTTAGGCTTTGGGACAACATTCTGGTGATTTTCACTTAACAGCCTTCTTAGATTCTACTGAAGTTATAGTAAATGGGTTTTTAATTACAAAAATATCTAAATGAATTTTTCAAAGATTTGGTGGAGGTGTGAAATAATAAGAAATTTTGAAAGACATAACAGATGAAAGAGTAGTGACTATTTTGTAGCCAAAAATGTGTGAAAGATTGATGAGATTACATTAATAAGAATATGGAAGATATAGTTTTTAACCCATGTTATGTATTAAATGCATACAACCAAACTTATAGTCTATAGCAAGCCATTATGAATTTTCAAGTGGCCAGAATTAAAATGATAAAATTATAGTTTAGAAACATTAAATTTATAGAATGATTAGGAACAGGTCTAGGAACAAAAGGTATTCCTTAGAAATCCATGTATGAAGTGAAAATTCAACAATATTGTTCAATGTGACTACAGACACCCAAAATTAAATGATCCAATATCCACATAAATGGACTTTCAGAAAAAAATGGAGATATCAAAGAAAATGTAAGAGGGATATTATAAAGAGATAATACAGGAAAATATAACAGAATCGAACATGAATATTCATATAAAAGAGCACATGGGGTGATCAGACAAAGAAGATGACATTATCAACACAGGGCACACCATTGAAATATTTCTAGGACATGGGAAAATAGGTATAAAGAATAAATAAATACTATAAAAGCTTCAAAAAGAATGAAACAGGGTAAATATAAAAGAATGTTTCAAATGTGATTTGGTTTCTATATATCAACATTGAAACATAGAAGATAAAGAAATAATAGCATTAAATGTATAACTAAAATATTTCCGATCTTGAAGTGCTTGGACAATCAGTCCAACATTACCAACACATGAAAATATAGTGGATTTTTTTCTTGTAGTCTAATTGACATAAGCTTCTCATACTCTAAAATGGAAAAGTCAAATTGATTCTTTTATGACCTTAACCCTGTCACTTGTAAGGAGACCTTGTTGAGTAGAGGTGAGTACAGATATTAGGATCTAAAATAATAAGCCACTGTTAGGAACATGGTATTCTCTGGAATAGGTTTGTGTTAGAACAAACACCGAGATTGATTTAGATGGTATTCTAGGGGACACAACTTCCTGGAGAAGATATACTATGGTCAATAAGGACTTTTGGAAGCAAGAGCTGAGATTGTGGCTGTTAGGTGCCAAATCAGTGATGACCTTTTTGTAACACAATATAGCAGAGTAGTACTGCTCTATAAGTTTTTGTAGGACACAATCTTTGCAGGACTCCTCATATTACAGTCAAAAAGTTGATGGCTCAAACTCACTAGTCATTTAGGGGAGAAAGATGTGACAGTCAGCTTTACTCACATGCTTTGACAACCAATGGGGTAGCTGTACTGTTATACTTGCTTACTATGTGTTTTCATTAATGTAATAACAGTGGGTTTAATATTTACAAAAGCAGATAACATTATATTGATCCTGTTGAGGCTCTGAGTGTGTTCAAACCACCAACTTTTAGGTTAGCAATCTAACACCTAACCATTGCTCTACTAAGCTCCATAAATTGGCATTAAATATATATGTTTTGCCCTCAACTGAGGATGTAAGAATGAATGGGTAAATTTGACAGTTATCTGTGTTATCAAAAGATAACAATAACAAAATATGAACAAGTCAAAGGAAAAAGCATCAGAGATTAGTTGTGAACACCCAATGTGTAGAAGGCTATTTAGGACAGTGGGAGCCCAAAATCCATCTGGAGAGTACATGCATCCATTGTTTCAAGCACATTTGTACATTTGTTGCCATCATTATCAAGACATTTTCTTTCTATTTGAGTCATTGGTATCATCTCCTCTTTTTCACCCTTCCTCGCTTACAAATCTTGGATAATTTATAAATTATTATTTTATTATTATTTCATGTATTATACTTCACCCATTTGTGTTGTCTGTACCCCAGGGATGTCATATGTATAGATCATTGTGATCGGTTTCCCCTTTCACCTCTACCTTCCCCCTCACTGTCCTGGTATCACTACACTTATTATTGGTCCTAAGGGGGTTATGTGTCTTGGATTCACTGTGTTTTCAGCTCTGATCTGTACCAGTGTACATCTTCTTGTCTAGCTGGATTTATAAGGTGGAATTGGGATCATGATATGTAGGGGGGAGCAGAAAGCACTAAAGAGCTAGAAGAAAGTTGTATGTTTCTTTGGTGCTATACCGCACCCTGACAGGCTCATCTCCTCCCTATGAATCTTCTGTAAAGGGATGTCCACTCCACACTCCCCCTCATTCACAACAATATGATTTTTTTGTTCTTTGATGCCTGATACCTGATCCCATCAATACCTCAAGATCACCCAGGCTGATGTGCTTCTTCCCTGTGGGCTTTGTTGCTTCTCAGCTACATGGCTGCTTGTTTAACTTCAAGTCTTTAAGTCCCCATACCCAATATCTTTTGATAGCCAGGCACCATCAGCTTTCTTAATCACATTTGCTTATGCTTGACTCAACCTGATCTGATCTAGACTCAAGTATTTTTGCTTGTTTCATGACAAAATATTCTGCCCTGGCTATTTAAATATTGATGGTGGTCTTTTCATTCTTATTCATTATTTCTATTTTATCTTTATACAATTATTATTTTATTTTTGACATTTTATTTTTTATTTGTTATTGTTTCCCCCCACCCCCCCCCAATTTGTGAAGCACAGAAGGAATAGAAGGATAGAAATAATAACTGATGCATTGATTTATCTGAGATAGCCCCCACTGGTCTGGGACAGAGATAAGAAGGGTGAGGGGATTTGGGAAGCAAGCAGTGAGTGTAGAAGGTAGAAGGGAGCACTAGAACTGATTGTGATTATGTGTATACAAATCATTTTTAAAATATGCAACAATGAAAAAGTATTAGTCCAGGGAAGTTTATATATAAATGCAAGAATCCCAGCTATAACCTAAAGATGCTTCTTTTAAGATATAGGAAAATAGAAACTTTTCTTTTCTCTGAAGAATATCAGAGTAGAAAACACAGTATTAGAATTTCAAACAGCATTAAATAATGAGTTAAGTTTCAAAGTCTTATATAACTAGGAAAACTTCTAAGTACAGTATGATGTAATGTGTTCAAGTAAATCCCTGTATTTTGACAGGGTAAAGAATATCATTCAAAGCAAACATGCTTTTTTGTCTGTTTGAAAGAGATATTACAATAAGGAATAAATAAGCTGTGTACACAATCATTAATTGAAGGAAATAATATAGAGTGATTTGGTATCTTATAAGAATATATTAGCAATCATTTCAATGAATAAGCACATCACAAACTCCTTTACGTGTCAAACCTGTAAAGAAAACTTAAGTCAGACTGAGTATAAGAAAATACAGGTTTATGACAAATTAACCAATTACATCTCGGACTTTCCGACTTGATTCATTTCATACAGACCTTTCACAGTAAGACTAGTGATTTGTGTATCTCAATCCATTTTCAGTGGCAGGTGACACCATGCTGCTGTTTTTAGGTGCCCTTCAGTCAGTTTTTACCCATAAACACCTCATATACAACAGAACAAAACACCACAGAAATATTCAAATGAACTACTAACCACTGTTCTTTAGTTTATGCAAATAATGTACGTTATGTTTTTGCTGTTAGTTGCCTTCAAGCGAGGTCCGACCCACAGTGACCCTCTGCAGAACAGAACAACACACATCCCCTTCCTACACCAATGATCACGATGGTTCCTATGCCTTAGTCCATCATTGTAGCTACGATGTCAATTCATCTTCTTAAGATCCCTTCTCTTTTTTGCTATCAATTCTGCCAACCATGGACAGTCCTTCTCCATGGATTGACCTCTCCTAGCAACATGTCCAAAATAAGATCAAGTCTCCCCATCCTTGTCTCTCAGGAGCACCCTGGCTATACTTCTTTCAAGACAGTTTTGTTTTGCCCTTTTGGCAGTCCATGGTACTACTAGCATTCTTCTCCAGCACTATCATTCAAGTGAACAAATTTTTCTTTGGTCTTCCTTATTCAATGTCCAACTTTCATATGCATAAGCAGCGATGGAAAATAGCAAACTTAAGCCAGACACACGTCAGTCCTCAAAGTAACATGCTTGCTTTTTAATACCCCTCAGATGTCATGCGCAACAGATTTCCTAATGCGACTTGTCTTTCAATCTCTTGGCTGCTGCTTCCGTGAATATTGATTGTGGAGCCAAGGAAGAAAAATCTTTGACAACTTTAACCTTTTCCCATGTGTCTTGATGTGACCTATTGATTCAGCTGTGAGAATTTTTGGTCTTCTTTACATTGAGTCACAATCCATATTGAAGGCTGCAATCCTTCATCTTCATCAGCTAGTGCTTCAACTCCTCTTAAATTTCAAAAATCAAGGCTGTGTTACCTGCATATTAATGTTACTGCTAAGTCCTTTTCTAATACTTATATTTCATTCTACTTCATATAAGACAGTTTCTCTGATTGTTCAGTTTGCATACTGAATAATTATAGTGAGAGGACACAGCACAGATGCATACCTTTTCTGATGTCAGACCATGTAGTATTCATTTTTACACCTTTTAAATATTCTTGAAAAGCCAGTATTCTCCAAGAAATGATATTTTGACAGTATGAGATCATGTCATTTCAGAAACAGAAACCAAACCAGTGTGATGATTACCTTAGGATGAAGACTGGT
>PVJH01016098.1:0-51541 GCA_004026705.1 Nesogale talazaci | reverse complement strand
GAGCAATCTGTATTGCCTTATAGTTAACTTTCTCTTTTTATTTTATATATCTTAAGTGAGTTGCACCGAGCAATCTGTATTGCCTTATAGTTAACTTGTTATCTTTTTATCTTATATATCTTTCTCAGTATATAAACATATAAAAAGGCATTACTAGTGTCCTGAATTTTATTTCTCTAGAAGAACCCTGTCTGACACAGACCAGAACTTGTATTCTGGTACAAATAGGAGCTGGAAGCACAGGGAATCCAGGTCAGATAAACCCCTCAGGACCAATAATGAGAGTAACCAATGCCAGGAGGATAAAGGGAAGCTGGGGAGAGAAAAGGGATATATGTTATATAATCAATATATAACTCCCTTCCAGAGGGACAGAGAAAAGAAAAGTGGGTGAAGGCAGACATCGGTCAGTGTAAGACATGAAAAAATAAACATTCATAAATGATCAAGGATTCATGAGGGAGGGCGTGTGGGGAAGAGAGGGGAGAAAATGAGGGGCTGATACCAAGGGCTCAAGTAGAAAGAAAATGTTTTGAAAATTATGATGGCAAAAAATGTACACTCCACACAATGAAGGTATGTATGGATTGTGATAAGAGCTGTGTGAGCCCCCAATAAATGATTTTTAAAGCATAAAAATATTTAACACACATATATATACATAGATATAATGAAAACTTCAGAAGACAAAATAATAAGAACATATATATTAAGCAGTATATTTAACAAATACTATAAACATTGAGCATTCTTTCTAGATGATATTCTACATAAAAACCTCTATGAATATACAATTAGAACTGACCTAAATACAAAATGAAAATTTTGAAAGCACGGAGGCAAATAGTTTTAAAAGTAATTTTAAGGAAGGAAATTGGTTTTTCAACCTAAATGATCAAAGTCAGAAAACTATAGCATGATGCTAGAAAAACAATGAAAGGAAACCTTTGCTACTTTAGATTGCTTTAACAATAGAAAATACTGTTATAGAATAAAGAGAGTTTTTGTCTAAACATTTTATGGAGAAAGTGGTATCACCCTTGGCAACAACCATAAACCTACACAAATGCATGAGGCAAATGTTGGCAGAGATTCAGAACAGTCAGTGTAGTATTGTAAGTTTTGAGACAAGAACAATTAAGTAAATGAGTTCCACCATTTTACTCGCACTGTCTGTACAGGACATTTTTTTCCAAATGTGAAGCAGGATTTTTATTTCAAATAGGGGACAATGGTTCTTCTGAGAGAGCATACATTCTATAAAATGTGGGCATGAATGGCTGTTAGGTTCGGTGCAAGACATTGAAGAGAAATCTGTATCAAAGGAGGACTGCCAGACTGTAATCTATGAGCTCTAGTTTGAAAATTGCATCATGATTTTCCAATTTAAGACTACCTAAGGGCTATGAGGGAGTTATGGATATGGATTTAAGATAAACTAATTTTGAAGGATAAACAGTGGAGGTGTATGTTTTAATTTCAATCTAGCCATTTTAAGAGAACTCATAAACACCTTGTTAATAACTTTTTTTTTACTATACCCAATGTTTAATACTAAAAGGACTTAAAACACTTATAGGAGTGAGTAAAACTATGTTCAAAGACATGAGAGAAAATATGGTTTTCAATGATGATCAGATAAATCAAAACTAGAAAGTTGAAACATCTTTGTGAATTAAGAAATAAAATATTTTGTATAAAAGTCTATTTTACTGGTTTGAAAAACAAATTAGAATTCAATAGTAAGACAACTCTTTGAACTTGAAAGTAGATCAATACTTAGATCAGTTCAACATCATCTTTATCAATGTGGACAACCTCCAATTAGGCCAGCAATTGAAACTTGTGCCTGCTTTCTAGGGGAACATGTTGGCTCATCACTCAAAGCTTTTGGAGCTGTGCACACTTCCTCTGGCCATGCTCCTGTTCTCTTTGCTGCCCTTACTTTCTCTTGACCATGCACACCACTCAACCTTTTGCCTCCTTATTTGGTCAGGCTTTCCATTAAGAACTCACCCAATTTATAACCAGTGTAGTAACCTGATCAGATCTCATAGCTGTGTTCCCAGCATCAGCTGTCTGCTGTTGCCTCCGCTTTCCTGCGGATGGACCTCTTTCCAGGATCTGACACTGGACTCCTTCTAGACATGCCACCATTTTCAATCTTTGACTATGCTACAGGTCTTTTAGCGGATGTTACTCACAAGAATCCTGGGTCCATGCCACTCAACTTGAGACTTTTACCTGGAGGTTCCCTCCCTCTTCTTTCTCTCATGACTGAAAATCCTCTGGAGATTTGGCTTCCTATCTAAGTGCCTTTGTTAAGCCCAAACCTGGCCCTTTTGTCAGCATCAGGCAGTAACCAATCCTGCTGTAGAAACACCAGGCGCACCAATCCTTCAAGCAAAATTTCAAACCATTATTTGAGTGACAGGTACACCAACCTCCACATAGAATAGACCAGTTACATGGCAAACTGACTCAATCAGACTTTTTGGCAGAATTGTAAACTGAGGTGCCAGAAAGGCTGTGTTTGCTACTAGTAACCTTGGTCTATGCAACTGTGAATGATGCCAGGATGCGAGAGGTTAGGATAGTCCCTCCAGATAGACTTTGTTCATTTCAAGAAACATTCTTTCTAGAACTTCTGGATACCCAGGAGCTTTCGAGTCAATTCTAACTCATGTAGATCCTGACTGTGAAGTAGTAGGACTCTGTTTTATAGATTTTTCAGTGGTTTATTTAAAAAAATAATAATAATTGTCTGGATTTTCTGCCAGGGTACATCTGGGTGGAGGAGAGGCAGGACTAGAACTTTTAATTCTTCAATTACAACTGAATATATTAACTGATTACACAACCAGGTGTTTAATTTCCACACTTTAAAAATAGCAAATGTAATAACAATAATACTTTTAAAGCCATCTAGTAAGAAATGGACATGTTCTAAAGCATCTTTGTTCCTTGCTCTCTCAAAGTTAGAAATAAACATCTAGATGTTTGAAGTGAATTCTAATTGATTTTAAGAGGTTTATTTAAAAATTAGTCTATACAATTTCCAATGGTAAAATGAAAGAACTAAACTCATGAATGTTCAGAGACAAGAAAGAATCATTAGGCTAAGTTTCCAACACATGCTTTTCTTTAGCCTGAAACCAAACAAAAACAAAAATTACCTACAAGCAATAACATTAATCATTGCAAAGCAATTGAAATAGAATAAACTATAGATAAATGATATGGCTTTAAACTTAAAGCAATAAATGATTGTAGTAAAGTCATACATTTGTTTTTTAAAAACATAATATTAAATCATTCACACCTTCCAAGCATGTGTGCATTTTCTGAAACATAACAAAGTCAGCCACTGTCCTTATTTGTTTAAAAAATACTTTTTATCACCAGCATTACTTATAATTTTTAATTTATAGATGACATATCTCAGCTGAAAAAGTCCCCCAAATATGATAATATGATACATAAATTTTATACCAAACAAGGTAATTCAATGTCATGTCATATATGGAAATTTGATTATAAAGAGCATCAGACATTTTACTGCATTTTAGTACTTCTCCCTGCTTGTCTCAGTATTGTGGCTTGTGTGTTGCTGTAGTTCTGGAAGCCACATCACAGTTATTTCAAATGACCTTAGGGTCACTGAAAGGGAATGGGTTTTATAAGCACTACTGTCAGATAAATGGAAGAATTCTACTAATGACTTCAGTCAGAAATTGATGAGACATTTAATCAGATGCATTGATAATCATTGGCTATTGGAATGCAAAAGTTGAAAACAAAGAGGTAGGAATGGTAGTTGAAAAATAGTGTCTTGGTATTTGAAATGATGCTTAATTTAGACGGGATATATGGACATTTATGCTATACTTATGTTGTCTTCATCAAACTCTATTGCATATCATTTTAATTATAAATCTAACATTCGTATAGTAACACTTAAAACCAAAAACCAATAACAATGAATTGGGATTAAACAGATATGTACATCAAATAATACATGAGCCTTTTGAGCAACTCTATTTTTAAATCTGTGGTCACATGATCGATCAAGAATATTGTAACCGAGGGA
Organism: Nesogale talazaci; assembly: GCA_004026705.1. Classification (NCBI taxonomy): domain Eukaryota; kingdom Metazoa; phylum Chordata; class Mammalia; order Afrosoricida; family Tenrecidae; genus Nesogale; species Nesogale talazaci. Next base: position 47,451 of record PVJH01016098.1, on the reverse strand, counting down.
AAATACTGAAACCTGAATGGAGGCTACTAAGTATGATAGTGTGACAAGAGGAGAGCAAAAGGAAGTAGAGGAAAGAGGCAACGGGTATTTATAAAGGCTCAAACACAGGCATGTACAGAGGTAAATATATTCGTATATGATGATGGGGGTATAGATCTACATCATATACTTTTAGGATTAGTATTAAGAGACCAGATGGGCATTGGACCTTCACTCAAGTATTTCCTCAATCCAAGAATACTTTTTTTCTATCAAATTGGCATTGCACAATGCTCACCTTCCTGACATGATCACTGAAGACAAATGTGTGCATAAGCAAAAGTGGTGCCCAGCTCTCCAAAGATGTAGCATCTGGAGTCTTAAAGGCTTGAAATTAAACAAGCAGCCGTCTAGGTCAGAAGTAGCGAAGTCCACATGGACGAAGAACACCAGCTTGTGTGACTACAAGGTGTCAAATGGATCAGGTGTTTGGCATCAAAGTACTAAAAATTATATCATTATAAAAGAGGGGGAGTGCAGATTGGGGACCCAAAGCCAATCAATCGGTGAAGTGACATCCCCTTACAGTGGGGTTGCAGGGAGGAGACAAGCCAGTAAAGGGGAGCAATAGTAAAATATGCAACTTTTCTCTAGTTCTTAAACGCTTCCACCCACCCACTATCATGATCCCAATTCGACCTTACAAATCCAGCTAGAGCAGGGGATGTACACTGAAGCCAGAAACATGGGGAATTCAGGAGAGAGGATCCCTTCAGGATCAGTAGTGAGAGTGGTGATACCTGGAGGGTGGAGGAAAGGCAGAGTAGAAAGGAGGAAGCAATTACAGGCAACAGAGACATGGATGAAGGGATGGTGTACACCATGGCAAAATAATGATAATTTGTAAATTATTAAGGGCTCATGGTGGCTGGAATTATGGGAGGTGGTACTGGGGGCCTAAGTGGAAAGAGGATATTTCAAGAATAATGATGGCAAGAAATGTGCAAATGTGGACTGCATACAATTGATGTATGTATTGGTCATGATATGAGTGTGTGAGCCCCCAATAAAATGATTTTTTAATTAAAAAAATTTCCGGTCATATCTCATATGAAACAGAAAACAATCCTAAAATTTAAGAAATTTAGAAGAAATTTATTTAGATTTAAAAAGCACAAGCATATTTAATTTTCTATTAATATATCACATTCATAAAATTTTATCTATTTCTTAATCATAAGAACTTTTATAGATTCTCTAGTAATTGGACATGTATGAAGAAGAAATGAGAAAATAAGTAAAATAAATATAATACAAATGTATCACAAATGCCTTCTAAAAATTTAAATATGAAGTACTAATTTTACTAAAATTATCATAAATATATAAAATTATATTTAAATTATTACTAATTAAGAAGTTTCTTTATTTTAAAATAATAGCAAAAAGTAAAAAAGCTTTATTCCTATTTCAGGAGACACTTTTTCTTTGTAAAAAAATATGTTAAAAGTAACATTCTCATTTCATGCTCTCATTGACTTTTAAAAATATCTTAGAGACCACCTACATTTTTATAACTGTGGACTTAGGTGGAGTTGTGGTTTTAGCATGGAAAAATAAAATTGGGGGGAAAGTATGACATTTGTATATGAAATTCTTATTCTTTCTCTAAGGTGACATAAATTTTGGGAAAAGTTTGACAGAAATTAAAAGTGAAGTGAAGCAGAGTAGGGGCAATGTGATCCCACCACGTACAGTGAAAGAAACCATGCTTGGGTGCTAAACTTCTTCTCTGTGTCAGGATTACATAAATTACCTGAGCAGGACTAAATATGAGCAAAAAGATACAGTGTGAACTACATCAAAAATACCATGGGGAAACTAAAAAAAATATGATTCCTATTTTGGGCTCAATTATGTGGGAAATACTATGATGAATAGAATTTATTCCTATTTGGTCCCAAGATAACTACAACATGAAAGAAATATGTGATACAAGATAAAGTAGGCTGTTTTTTATTTTTGTTTGTTTTGTTTTAAGTCCCTAGTGATAAGGACAAAGAACTTAAAGATCCTGAATGAAGAAACCCACAAATTATATTAAGTAATCTGGAGATGAAACCTATTTTCTTTACTCCATGTTGATATTTGGAAAGCGTCATACTTTTCTAACCACCTTCCTAGAAAGGTATAGAGGACAATCAATTATAGTTTAGTTTCTGCCCTCAGGATCCTCAGAGGAAAAGAATCCAGGTGATCTGGTGGTTGAAACCACAGCCTGCTAACTGAAAGGTTGGAAGTTCAAAACATTTCCACCTGTTTGTTTTGAGACATGTTTCATGTCACAACGTACTAGACTACTGTAATGTCTTCACAGTTTAAATCCAGGGCTCAAGGAACTTCCTCAGCAAAATTATAATTAATTTAAAACTATAATAAATTAAAACAAAAACATAGCTGATTCAGATTCAGAGTAATCCAATAGGTGGAATTTAGGGATCACTAAGAAGAAATAACTTGATCTAAATTGGCCAGTATAAATAGCCAAGTGATTACCATACACAAATGTAAATCCTGTCTGGGGGAAACATGAAATCAATCTAGATATGTTGCTGGGAATTCCCTGGGCATAATTAATTGAAAATTGGCACACAGATATCCAAGATGCATGATTAGAATAATTTTTAAAAGAGCCAAATAAGAGTTTTATGTGGTTTCTCTATGTGAAAAAGGAAGCTAAATTCACTTGTGTGCTTTTTCATTCTGTACCTGCTGTGACTCTTATACCCATCCATAAAATTGATAAGTATATTTAGATCAAAGTCTTTGTTTCTGATGTGTATGGTAGGAAGATTAAATCACAAAGTGTGCTATGCTGTTGCACTTTTCACAATAGGATAGACAGGAGTAAGCTGGAATCAACAACATGGGAGAGATCTATGGGGAACATAATAGACACAACAAAGAAATAAATAAGATGAAGGATATGTGAAAAAATAACAAGGTAATGTAAAGACATGTCTAACATTTATCTAAAGGACAATCTAGAAGAGAGAAAAAGATACTGTTATGGTTTTTTTTCTTCAGGAGAAAAGTTGGCATATGATTTCACATGCTTTTGCTAATTTTTAATTAAAACTTGGATACAACTGGATAATTTAAGATGATCTAATTTCTAAAACTAAAACTAAAATAACAGTCCCTTCCTCTAGGAGGTTATATAATCTAGTAAAAACTTCTTACCTGAACTTTAATATTTGTTTTAAATACTTACACAGACACACATATATATATAAACATATGCACTTATTTAATAATTATATCTGAGAAAGTGTGTCATCTCTGCACCCTCATTTTTCCCATCATTTAAAAATACAGGAGGTCCTTGTTGCAAACTTCTCATTTGTCGATATTATACAAGAGCAATAGTATCAAAGGAAAGTAGAGCATCATTTTTTACTAGGGATATTGAAAAATAGAGTATTAGAGTATTAGGATATTGAAAAATAGAGTATTAGACTCTTATGAGTTACAAAAGATGAATGCTGTGTTGCTAGACATATAAGGGATTTCTTTTAATTTTCTTCAGCTTCAATCTGAACTTCCATATGCACAATTGATGGCATGTTCCACAGCCAGTCATTGGCTTCAGTGAGTATGATGATATTAAGTTTTTTCATTGTTCCCACATATATAGTCAATTTGATTTCTTGGTGTTCCATCTGGAAACATCTAGAAATATCCTTGTCTTCTGTTGTTGAAAAATGATATTCACGATGAATTCATTGATCTTATAAAATTCTATTTTGTAATCAAGGCCTGAAGTACTAAAGAAGGAAATCCTAGCATGTGCTGAAGGTATTAGAAAAAAAGGGGGGGGGAGGCTTCATGAATTGATGAAACATAAATATAAGTGTTTCAATGGACTGGTGAAATATTAGAGTACTCACTCACATATGCCAGGAACTTTTTCTGAATAACTTTCAAAATCACCCACAGAAGTATTTGAACAGGGAGCTGGAATTCAGGATGGATATTAAAGTGGATATGGAACAAGGAATAATATTTAGGATGTCAGATAGATTTTTTGCTGAAAGCAGAGAATACCAGAAAGATGTTTACTTGTATTTTGTTGACTATATATGATCTATTTGGCTATGTGGATCACAACAAACTATGAAGAATTGGATTGTAGAGCACTTCAGTTTTTGCTCTGTTCATGAATTCAGAGGCAGTTGAGGGAATAGAACTAGGGAGTACTAAATGGTTTAAAAAGAAGAATGTTTTTGTTTTGTCCTCTCATTATACTTATTCAATCTGTATGCTGAACACATCATTAGAGAAGCTGGACCAAAGGAAGACAAATGCAGTATCTGGTTCTGAGAGAAGGTTTATTAAAAGGTATAAATAGCCATATACAAATGTGAATATAATAAGATATAAAGAGAGAAATATCGGTTTATGTACTTGTGTCCATTTATACCTCTATAATTATCCTTTTCCTTCTAGTTCTTTACTCTATTTTCTTTTACTTTGCTCCTGTTCCACCATCATGTTTGACCTTCATTTGGCTCTCCATAATTCCTCTTGGCTACGTTGCACTTGATCAAACCCCAGCAGGTAGTGTACACCCTCTTCGCCATTGATTTTAGATCATTTGTTGTTCTCTTTTCCCTGCGTTAATTGGCTCCCAACTTCTTTTTTCATACCTTTCCCACTCCTATGTCACCCCAGCCTAGAACCATTGATCTCATTGTTTTCCCCTTGATGTTGTAATCCTGGACCCCTCCCAAAGAAGAATGTACAGCATAGGGCAGCACTGAATATACAGGCCCGGGAAAGGGGTGATTCTGCTCAGGGTGCAAACTAAAAGGGCAGGAGACAAAGAGTTGACAGCATCTTGTCCCACCAAGCCCCAAGGATGATATCTCTGCTCAGAACAGGCAATGCACAGAGAAGCCCTTGAGGCTGGCCCCCTCACAAGACAAGCTGTCTCCTCACTGATCCATAGCACTGTGGGGGTCAACACAGTGCAGGAACTGTGCCTGGTCTGACCATGGCAAAACACGACCAGAGCACAACAGAACAACAGGTGGAACAAGCAATGATGTCCCCGAGGAATTCAAAAAATAGACTTCAGGAATTGGCATCTTATCAGACTCGATTGGAAAACATTCTAAAAGTCAACAGACAGACCTACAACTATTTATAGGCTTTTTGTTTTGTTTTATGTTGGTCGATATTAATATATACTTTAAAATCCTTACTGCTTAAGTAATTCAGACTCGAAGTGACACTATAAGAAATAGTAGATCTGCCACTTTTGGTTTTCGAGACTTTAAGTCTTTAAAGAAGTAGGCAGCCTCATCTTTCTCCTTGGGTGCAGTGGGTGGGTTTGAAAAGCTGACTTCTGGTTCTCAGTCCACTTCACCATCAGAGTTCCCCTTGATACTGATATAAGCTGATAAAAATACAAAACCTCTAGATACACATGTGCTTACAGGAAACAGATTTTATTCACATAAATATATATATTGTATATTCTCATGCATAAGCCAAGTGTTTCAGCATATTTATATCACAGTTTTTGTGGTAAAATTAGGTGCTTTGGCTAATATTCAGGTAGGCTTATACTTGAGTGTATACAGCATATCCTTAGCATATATGATTTGCAATGTTCAGTGAATTTCATTATTTATACATTTTTAAATGTATCTATTATGTTAAAGTAGATAAGTTAAAATCCAAATAAACTTTTCTCCGATATTCATGCTTCAATTCTTTAGAACATAATTAATCTGGACCTACTAATAATATTCTGTACTTGGTACAAAGGGTATTTCGGTTTTTCTCTTTACATGAGAACTCATTAAATGTTTTGCAACAAGTTTTCTAATTGACATTCTATTAAAATGAGTTGAAAGGTAAGAGCAAGTTTATAAGTCTGATCAGCAATGACGTAGTGTGTATTTTTATCTATGTCAAGTGTTTGGGGCAGTAGAGTAAATGTAACAAAAGTTAAAAATTACTTTCTGCAACATATAAACTTAATTAATTAGTTTTAAACTCACTTATTTTATTCATCAACATAATTAAGGAATTGTCAGCCTGTGTCGTTTTTCTTCTCTTCAGTGATGAACTTCAGTGTTACATATCTTCTGGCAATTTTGCTTAGCAACATCCATTGTATAAAATAAAATTGAACAGGAGAGGATTATTATATATAACTAGGTTCTTAAGAATAAAAAGACATTTTCTTTTATAAACTTGATTTGTGAGTATGAATTGGGCAAATTAACTGCAAACTAGAGATTTGTTCCTCAATTATATTTTTAGCAATGTTAGTCAAAGTTCGTCTTCACTCACATAAAAAAAAAAACACCTTTAAAACAGAGATTAGCTTTTATTGCTACATTGAAGTTGTTCATAAAATATGAAATTCTGGCTTGGTCATTTGTAGTTTATTCTTTGTAACTCATATTTCACTCTTCACAATATATCACTAAAGGTTTCAAATAAAATTCCTGAAATGCATTTACTTTGCTATAACATGGCCAGGAATTGTTTATGGAGAAAGGGAATGATTTTACTTGTTTCAACCACATCATTCATTCATTCATTCATTCATTCATTCTCCTGATGGGAAAAGCTCTCTTGGGCAGTATTTTCTAAATCCACTGGGAATTCAAATGTTAGGAGTGCTATTGTTCATAAACAATGGATTTACATTTTAGGTCATTACACCTACTCAACCCCTTCCTCACAGGAACACCTACTGACAGACACAGCTTCATTTTCCTGCCTCAGCAAGTGGAACTCTGGAGTCACACTCACCTGGAAACAACCTGCTAACACAAGAGAAGCATAAGCATAAACTAAGTCTACATGAGTATTAGAAAAAGCAGTGCAGGTATTCCCTATCTTACATCTAAATGTCCAACTTAGAATATTTTTTGAAATGTATTCTGCTTATCATTGGTCAACAAGCAAACTATAAATCTGTTTCACAAAACTTGATTTCAATACACTAGGGATATTTAGGATAGACTTAAACTACTTTCTAGGTTTCCCAAGGTTTTAAATCTTTGAGACCAAACTTTTCATTTTTTTCTCTTACAGAGGAGCTGGTGGGATTGAACAGTTAACTTTGTAGTTAGCAACCTAATGCATAACACAGCGTATTAAGAATTCTTCATCTACTCTTAGAGCCCTAGTTGTGCAGACATTGTTATTCATTGTGCAGCTAGTCCCAAGTTCAGCACTTCAAAACCATCAGCTGCTCTGCGGGAAGACAGACAAAAGTTTGTACTGTTTTTTATAGGACAAAAAACTCACAGAAGCAGTTCTATTATGGCCTACCGAGGTGCTACCAGGCAATATGGACTGGATGGCAGATAATATTGAAATGTGGTATGATTATATTGTTGTTAGATGCCATAATTTGGGCCGCATTTGCTTTTTAAGGAACATTTTGACTAAACTAATAAGGCAGATTTGTTGTCTTCTGGATGTCAACAGTATGATATGTATATAATTATATTAGCTAATATATCAAAGACATCTAATCTTCAGTTTCCTTTATTCAATGTTCAGCTTTTTTTTCGGGGGGGGGAGTCACTGCTCTCGGTGGTGGGAGTAGGAGGTCCAGCCCTGCTGCTGGAATTGAACCTCCGTCCCAGTGGGCCGCAGTCCTGCTCAATGTTCAGCTTTTATGCACACATTAGGTGTAAAATTTTTTTTAAAGTCATGTTAGTTTCTCACATAGATTGTAAGTTTTACAATTTTAAAACATATGCATGTTTTGAATTTAATTTGATTCTTTAAGAGTATATTAATCTACTAATTTCCTGTGTCATTTTTTTCTTCCCTTTTCCTTTCCTTTTTTTTCAAGAGAATTCTATTACTTATCCTCATAAAGAAGCTGAGCAATTTTACTATTCCTTTAAATCATAATTTCTGATTCAAGTTATGAAAACAATGTGACACTACCATTTCATAGTTTCTTTTTGATCTTTTAAGTCCAAAGGGTTGTGCTATTGGGTGCATGTGAGAGAAGAATGTTTCCTTAGAGAATTTCTCTTCTTCAGTCTCTTCCATTGTCTACTAAAATTGTCATTTGTCTTTTCTACCCACAACATGAAGCCCATTTGGGGGTTAGTTCTAATCTCAAAACAAAAACCATACCAAGAGGCTTTAAAAAAAAATCACGTAAAAGTGTAACTAAAACACAATGGAATTTCTCCATGATATTTATGAAGACCACTTGCATAATTCCGACTATTGTTTTGTTGCCTTAGCTTTTGTATTCTTTATATTTGGAATAAAAACAACAACCAGTAAGATGGCAACTGAATAACGCAGACCAGTGGGACTCAGCAGAAATCAGCCCAGGAGGGATGCTAAGAGAGAAATTCAACACTACAGGATCACAGGAGGATCATCGTAAAGATAAGCAGGCGCAGATCCACAAGGTTCTGAGGGGCTGGGAGCTTTTGGCTTACTACAATGAAGGTCGGTCAGGTTTGGCCCTAGCTCTGCCACTATCTGCCACTGTCTCTGGTGGAGCCAGAGCTGGGAACAATTGGAGCCAGCACAGGGGCTTTGTCTCAACAGAGCCACCGCTTGCCACCAGCATGGAACAGGGATTAAACCCATGCAGCCCCATGGTCAGGGATCGGGGCTCAGCTCAATAGTTATTTTGAGTTCCCTCTCTTCTCTCTGTGTTTCCACAGTTTCAGCAGACTTAGTTCCTTGGAGTTTTTCCCTCTTGGTTTATTCCACTTTGGTTCACACACTGTTGTGGACCTCAAGACCACTCCTCTTAGCCCAGTGCAATTATTCCTGCCACACCCAGCTGGGAAAGCCCCACCCTGTGCAGTGTAGCCTGAGGCTGGAGAAGCCCACCTACCTTCCACCTTGTGATTTTGTGCCCAATTCTTACAAGGGAATTCCAGTCTCTGTGGTTGAGAGTGCTCTTATCTGCCCTTTGTCATTCCACCTGACTGAGGCAACTTCCTCCAGCCAGCTTTAGTGCCTCACACTGCCCAAGGCAGTTCATCCAACACTAGACAAAGTTCCACGCTACTGTGGGCATCATTGTCCAACCTTGGCAGTGATCTACCTGATCAGGGCAATTCCTCCCACCATTTGTAGTGCTCTACACAAAAGCAGATAACCCACTCCTCTTGCAACGGGCATCCTCGTGCACCCCCTGCGGTGCCCCAGGTTGCCATGGGCTGCACCATGGCGGCTCCTAGTGAGATCGCATAGTGCAACACCATCCTTGTCGGTACACAATAATCTAACCAGTGGTCCCTGAGAGGACCAACCTACTTGCACTCCAAGTAACAGGGAAAGAGTTCACTAGGGAAAGAGTGAAGTCACAGGAGAATAAAGAGGCAGGCCAATTCCATACTGAAATCATTCACAGGAAGTTCAAAGACACATTCTTACAAACCTCCCCTGAGAGAGCCAGTGCTCTTCAACTCCCTGGAAAACGGCCTCAGGTACCTCTAACACAACACAATGAAAAGAGCAGTCAGCCCCAACAACCTCAAGGAAAAAACAAGAGAAATGAAAGGCAATGGCAGAAGATATTCTGAAGCTAACAATAGACAAAGCAGACATCTATATGTCATGGAAATTTTCAGAATGCTGATTGGAGTCATACAGGATATAAGGGAAATAATTCAGAGAAAGGATGAAATGATAGCCAAGATAAAGTCTATACACCAAAGGGAAATACAAGAGCTTAGGGATGAGATAGAAAAAACCAGCAGTAGACTCACAGACTTTGTGAATCGACTGGAGGATGCAGAAAACCGCACGAGTGACCAAATGGACTTAATAAACAAATGAGAACAAAAATCTAATAAGATCATCAGAGACGCTGAAGAAAATGTAAAATGTATGTCTGATATATCATCAGAATTATTGGATTACTGAAGGAAGACACAATGAAGTTCTCTGCAACAATAGAGAATTTTTGAAGGAAAACTTGCCCACCTTAATGACTGAAAACCAGGCAACCATTCAGGAAGCTGCAAGAACAACAGCTATACTGAATCCCAAGAAGAAGTTATCAAGGCACATACTAGTTTAACTATCCAACTTTGAGGAAATGAAGAATATCATGAGAACAGCTAGGAAAAAACAAGCAATCACATATAAAGTTTCCCAAATAAGAATATGCCCAGACCTATCAGTGGACATTATGAAGAAGAGGAGAGAAGGGAGTAATATATTCTAAAAATTGAAGGAAAATAATGAAAACCCAAGATACTCTACCCAGCAAAATTATCTATCAAGATAGATGGAGAAGTAAGAGCTTCCCCAGACAGAAAAAACTCAAAGAATACATTAGAAGAAACTCAGTTCTACAAAAGATCCTTGATGATCCAGTATGGGCAGAAGAACAGCACTCATCAAGCATAGGTAAGAGACCGCCACATAGAACGACCTCACCCAGAGGGCAATAAAGAGAAAATAGCCCCAAAGATAGGATTGCTTAAGGGTGAAAAGAAGTCAAGAATGATCAATTTTCACACACAAACAAGCACAAAACATTGAAAAGAAAAGGAAGTAGGGAAACACCTAACCCAAAAGGTACAAGATGACATCACATATTCCACAGATGGAGATAATAGCCCTAAATATCAATGGACTAAACTCATAAATCAAAAGACTAAGGTTAGCAGACTGACTTAAAAACCACAATCCACTAATCTGCTGCCTACAGGAGACACATCTCAAGCCTGCAGACAAAAATAGACTGAGAATCACAGGCTGCAGAAAGGCAAACCAAGCAAACAACAATTCAAAAATAGCAATCGTAATCTGGGATTGACCTTAAAGTGCAAACAATAAAAAAAAAAAACCTTACAAATCCAGCTAGGCCAGAGGATGTACACTGGATCCATTAAAATGGGGAATTCAGGACAGATGATCCCTTCAGAACCAGTGGTGGGAGTGGTGATACTGGGTGGGTGGAGGGAAGGTGGAGTAGAAAAGGGGAAGCAATTGCAGGGACCTACACATAACCTCCTCTCTGGGGTATGGACAACAGGGAAATGAGTGAAGGGACACATCGGACAGGGTATGATATGAGACAACAATGATAATTTGTAAATTTTAAGGATTGATGAGGGAAGGGCTATGGGGAGGGAAGGGAAATATAAGGAGCTGATACCCAGGGCCTAAATAGAAGGAGGATGTTTCGAAAACAATGATGTCAACAAATGTATAAATGTGGTCTGCATATACTGGATGTAAGTATTGATCATGATAAGAGTTGTATGACTGCTCAATGCAATTATTTTTTAAAAAAAGAGAGAGAGATAAGGAGGGGCACAATGTAATGTTCAAGAGAATGGTAGTAAATGAACAAATAAGCACTTGAAACATATATTCCGCAAAAGAGACCCGCTAAATATGTAAACCAAACACTCCAAAAGATGAAAAAAGAAATCACAGCCTTAACAATTATATTGGGTGACTTCAATACATCTCTCTCTGAAAAAGAAAGATCACTTGGAAGGAAATTCAACAAGGAGGCTAGAGAACTAAACACTATAATTAGATCATTTGACTTGATGAATATCTACAGAACTTTTCTTATAAATACAAAAAACTCACATTCTATTCAAGCACACAGGGCACATATTCAAAGACAGACCACATGCTGAGGCATAAGGCAAATCTACATAAATTTTAGCACATTGATATCATACAGACCTCTCTCTCTGACCACTGTGCCATGAGATGAGATCAATAAAAGGAAGATGAAGAAAACAAGAGCAAATAAACATAGGATGAATAACTCTCTATTTCAAAAGGAGTGTGTACTGGCCCAGATCAGAGATGAAATTGGGAAATTTAGTGATAGGAACTCTTTTGGAAGATATGTGATTTTGGGAATGATTTGAGATTTTGGAACATGTCGACCATACAAAGTATAGGTAGTAGTATATTATAGGTTAAGGAAAAAACTAGCACAAAGACTGGATTGTAGCAGGAGGATGATATCAACAAAATAATAAAATATGACTCTGCAAAAATATATCCTCAGAAGAAAAAAAAGTTGGAAAACATTGTCAGAATCAACTTTTTAAAAAGCTCTAGAAATTTAGCAAAGCCTGTAGAAACTAAAGAACCTTTATTTAAGAAAAAAAGACTAAACTGAAGTATGAACTTTGTTTTAATTGTCTTTAGTGCTACCCTTTATTCTCCAACTCAGTGGCAACCTTGAACATTAGCAGACTATAGCCCTGTGAATACTGATAATCAGGGGGGAAATAATACATTAAATAAAAGAAGTTCTTTGAATGATTCATTCTTCTTATTCTCTGGGAGGTCTGCAGCTGACCTGATTCCCGCTCACCCCAGGTTTACTTCCTTCTATTCAAAGAGAGTGTGCTGTTTATAGACACATATTTTAACTTCAATCCTAGTTGGAGTGATAGAAAACAGTTGTGGAAAACAACAAATTAACTGAAAAATATAAACACACAAACTGTGGATGTGATATTCATAGAAAATTTGAGAACTCCAAAAAAACCATGATAATTTTGAAGTACATGTATATGAATAGAACTATGCATATACTCAGGAAATATCTAAGAAGGGCTAAAAGTCATATAATTACATGATCGTTAGACTCTTACAAGCAAAGAATAAAGGATATGTCTTGAAAATGTGTCCTAATAAACAAGACTGGGTCATGTGTTCATGTCAGCAATTAAAAAAAAATCTCTGTCAAACTATTTGGAGACCACTAAGTTAACATTTACAATCCTCATTGGCAATGCTTAAAACAAGTTTAGCCTTACAAAACTACATCATAGAAATTATTTTTTTAAAAGGAAGAAAAAGTAATAATGTCTATGGCAAACTATAGCAGTGATAAAACTTGAGACATGGTTCTTATTTCTTGAATATCCAAGTTATAGTATTTCAAATGTTTAGTTATATCTGTCTATATATAAATATAAATACACACACATGGAAAGCATAGCCCATAGGTAGGGGGAAATATGATCAATTAGTATTTTGGGACAAAGATCCAGTGATGGGCTTCCTAAAGGAAAAAAAAAATCAACTTACTACTTCAAATAGGAACAAAGAGTAATATAAAAACATGTTAAAAACTAAAGGAAAAAAATTAAAGGAATATATGAGAACAATGCTTTACCACATTGTTAATTTCAATAGGAAGATGGAAAGTTATAAAAAAGGTGAGTCAAATGCTAATTATTGAGTTGAAAAATACAGTAGCAGCAATAAAAATTTCCATGGAAGGGCTCAACAGGGTCAGCACATCTGGAGTGCTGGGAAAACCACCTTTGTGCGATCCTGGTATCTCCCCAGCCAGGTAAGTACTCCCCCACAGTTTTATTGGCATATAATTCACATCTCCTAAGATTCCATAGTTCAATAGTTCAATCACATCAAGAAGACTTGTACAATCGTCATGAGGATCAATTTTAGAACATTTTCTTCATTCTTGTGCTCATTAGCTCCCCATTTCTCCCCAAACCCCCAGTAACCATGAATCAAATTACTGTCTCTGCAGATTTACCTCTCCTGGATTTCCTATACAGAAACATATTTAAAAACAAACAAGCAAACAAAACCTAACAAAAATTGCAAAGTAAAACTGATAAAAAAAAACCTCAGTCAAAAATAAAACAGAACATATTGATAAAACAAATATAGATATATCATAAGAGAGATCTCATAATCAATAAAGTGCTGAATTTTAACCTAACCGCAGGTACAACAACTCTCTTTCCTGTGCATTCTGAGTATTAACAGATCTAGTCACATCCCAGGTCCACGGTCAGTGAGGACTCATCACAGGTACTATCCACGTGGAGTTGATCAGGTGAAAAATAAAGAGCTGGCAAAACAAGGGCCAAGGTGGGCCTAGCCCAAGACATGGCATTTTGCGTAGCCTCCTATGTATGTGAAAATTGGTGTGGCGGTCATGCCTTCATGATGTCAATTTCATAATTGGAATCTAGGGGTAGAGTTTGGCTTGTTAATCTGGAGATAGCCAATGAGTAGCCAATGCAACCTTTGTGTGGCGATGACTTTCTTCTGAGAATTCTGGGAAATCTTGTGGTATTTCCCAATTGGGGAAGAGAGACTTGACTCAATCTCAGGGAATCAGTCTCCAAGACGATGAACTACTGATAAGACAAGATTGGCAGCATCCAAGGAAGTGGGGGAGCTGGAGGAGAAACCACACAGCCTTACCCTGATGGAACCAGATCTCTGAAGCTGGAGGAGCCACATGGAGATGCCCGGTACCTCTGAGTTGCTTCTACCACCACTGGATAGACCCTGAACCCTGGAAGCGAGGAGTCATGGATAGACCCCTGCCAGCACCGGGACTCTGCACCCACTGACCTGTGACTTTGTGAGTTGGAAGGAAACATTATAGACTAGTATCAGGCATATGGGTTAATATCAGACTTAAGACTTTGAACTAGACTGGGTTGGGATGCTTTCTCAATGTTCCATTCCTCTTGTATATAAACCTTTTCTTATATCCATATGTGTATCTATGAATTTGTTTCTTTAGTCTACCCAGACTAACACAGTTGGACAGGGAATAAGGAAGATCCAAGAAAATGGACGCGTTAGAATAGTTGTGCTGGAGAAGAATATGGAAAGCACTAGAAAGGACTAAAAGGACAAACCTGTCTGTCTTTGAATGGGTGCTGCAAAAATGCTGGTTAAGGCAAGGATGGCAAGCCATTTTATGGACTGTGGACATACTGTCGGGAGAGACCAATCCCTAGAGAAAGGTTTAATGCATAGTAAATGGAGGGAAGCAAAAAAAGATGAAGGCAGTCAAGATGAATTGACAGGGGTGGCAGCAGCAATGGGTTCAGGTATAGGAACAATTGTGAGGATGGTGTCGGATGGAGGGGTGTTTCAGTCGATTGTGCATGGGGCTGCAGTCCAGTGGAACTGATTTGGAGATCTCTAATGATGTCTTGGTGGTGCTGTATGTAAGCGTTTGGGAGAAAGCTGAGGCGGCCTGCCCGAGTAAAGCTTTAGCGGGACACTATCTAAAAGCTCTAGAAGCACAGGGGATTGCAAACCGAGTTGCTCTTCTCCAGAAAGGTGAGTTTTACTACGAGTGAAGCAGCTGAAAGTCCTAAGCGACCTCATAGCAGTGAATCTGTGCATTTTACAGGTATCGGTGAGCCCTAGAGTACCCTGATTCAAGTGGTTCAGTGCTCACTCAAATGAATGACGGCCAATGTGCCAGGGAATCCTGGGGAAAGATGCGGCAGTCTGCTTCTGTAAAGATTTACAGACTTAAAATCCAGGCTGGAGGGGTTGTACCCTGTCTGTGAGTCAGAAGCATCTCAATAGTTGACAGCCTCGCCCTGTCTCATTGGGATGACTATTAATACTGAAGAAGATGCATGTGGTGAATTACAGTAGCGTGAGGTAAATGCTAAAATGAAGGATTACATGAGCTTTTTGTGGGTGCATAGAGGAGGAGCACCACACTCAGTCTGCCTAGTGAACAGAAGAAAATCATACTTTTATCTTAATGGGTTTCCCAGACCTTTTTGCAATTTAAGAAGGAGTTAATGAAGACAGAAGCATGGTTCATGTTTATTTTGGTAATGACAATCTAGAAATTTTAACATCTTTACCAAAATATTCTACGTAAATAATGATAAGTACAGTTAAATAAAAGCATTGCCCACAGGCCTGTAAGGGTATGCATAATTCACACATGAGGGACATTGCTTTCAAAGCATAGAAAAATGAATAGAAGGCAAAAGTAGAAGCAAAATTGAATGAACAATGATCACTTTCGATGATTGAATGGCTGGATTATCTATGATTTTTAGAGATACTTAACATGAAAGCTAACTATTTCTTATGTTACGTTATTGCAAATTTAATCCGGTAGCACAAGAGCCCTGGTGGGATAGTGAGTTAGTTATATGTTAGGCTACTAACCATAAGGTCAGAAGTTCAAAACCAGAAGCTGTTCCATGAGAGCAAAATGAGACTGTTTCCCTAAAGACACATAATATCAGAAACCCACAGGGGCACTTCTACCCTGGCCTGTGGATCACCGTGAGTCAGAATCAACTCAAGAGCAGTGATTGCAGTTGAGTTAAAACCAAAAAGCTCACTCAGGGAAAGCGTGTAAGTACATTATAAAGATTACAATATATTTTACTCTCTCTTCTAATACATTTCACTGTTATCACTTGGTTATTCTATCTTACAAAAATATAAGAGAGTAGATTTTCATTTACATTTTCAATGTTTCAAGGAGTTATTACTATCAGAGAGAAGAGAGCATTAGCTTCAATGGAGCAGTACTCTTTCAGAATACTTAACTGAGCATCACAGAGGAAATAAAGAAATAAATAAAAAAGCCCTGGTCATTAAAACTCATGCTTATAAGAGTCTTTAATGAAGGGGGGATCATTGCAAATGCAAAGGTATTGTTATATATAATTACATTTCCTGCTACAACCCTATATTTTCATTAATAGTAACTAATTTTTAAGAAGAAATAATAATGTTGTCATTGGTGCTTTGCAATCTGTAGGATTAAAGATTTATAATTAATTTTATATTTCCAAAAAACGTAATTTTTAATTCATGTCGTTCTATTTTTATCTGTTGTCGATTTCGCTGTTTAACCCAGATCCCAGGGTAAGCACCATGAATATGTATTGCCATACCATAAACATTTCTTTCTGAGACTATAACCTTACTTCCAAAATGCACCTCACATTTCTTTTTGCATGCAATTCCTACAGATTATCAGGATTTTAAAGCATTGTCTAGAGTCTTTGATTGCTATTCATGGCACATCAGACTTTGTAAGTAACTACCCAACTATTATTACGAAGGCGGTGCTGTGTTTATTTTGAAATGCCTAAGATGCGACTTGTTACTATTACTTCATCTAATGAAATTTATTTCTGACACTTGAAAGCCCCAAGTAGACTTGAAAGGTTAAATTATCCTACTCAAAGTAGGTTGATTTTCATGTAAATCTCATTATTGGGCACATTAATCATATCATCTTTGGTCTCAGTTACCCCATTAGCCAAATTAGTTGGTTATCTGGAACTATCTCAAAGAAGTCCAAAGTGTCAATGAATGTCACTGTTCTCTTCAGTAGCTTTAGACTAAATTTTCAGGTAAATAACTAATTGTAAATGAGAATGTCACTGAGGTTAATAAATACCAATAAATCTTTGCTAATATAATGAGGATAAATGTGTTTAGAAGAAATTCAACTACACCTGTAAATGTCTATTAAGAATACAATCATTTTGCACTATCAGAGGATCTTTAAAAATTTCAATAAACAAACATACAGATTTTAAGACATAGATAGTATTCAATAAATCTTTATAATTATTAAGATGACTATTTCTATGCTGATAATTTAAAAATAAAACAAATAACAGCACCATTCTTATTATCTGTTGATCAATTAAAATGATTTAAAATGAAGAAAAATATGCTAAACATTTTAATTGTTAGACAATTTAGAATTATTATTCTATTCCATATGATGCATAATAGCATATAAAGTTCTTTTAGAGAATTGGTCGCTATCAAATAATCTTTAATATGTTAAATAATTTTAGTTAAGAAATTGTTAAGCTTGTAACTTGAATGAATGAATTATGTTTACAATTATTATATGTTTTATTTATCATATTTTTATATTTTGTATAGAAAATATTACTTAGTATTTAATATTGAAAAGTTAAATGAAATAATTTCTCTTTTTTTATACAATTAAACATTATATATCAGCACTACTCAATATAGAACATATTTAGATATAATAAAATAGAAAACTATGCTACAGCATAATGGAAACTATTAATGAAAGGCTAACTAGCTTTGTGATCATATTTATGAAATTTTTTGTCACACAGTCATCTGGCAACTCCCCATAATCCTTTCATCATTATTATAAAATAATCTATAAAGCAAACAATATTCTCATAATATAAAATGTCATTATCAAAAGACTCAGCTTACTCAAGCATTTTTACTTAGGTATTATATTTACATTAAAGTTTCTTTATATCAGTAATTTAAATTATTCAACAAATACTTATATGGTGCTTAGTTTATTCAATGGAATACTTTAATTTCACCAATAAATAATACATCATTTAATCTTTATAACCATTTTATGAATTAAGCACTGTCCTTGCTTTATTTTGGAAAAGAGGAAATTGACCCTTAATAAGGGAAGTGATTGTGCAATTTGACATAAAATACATAGCTAAGACTTATACCTAGGTGGTTTGACTCTAAATTTGGTTCTTCAATGCCATGCCATGTTGAAACTAGAACTTTATGTTAAAAATGGAAATTCTAAAAAACACCTTTATTCTAGCCCAAGTCTTCCTTGTCATTGATGGCATGCCTACTTTCTCTCATTTTATCCCCTTCAAATTCACTTATTTTAAATATTTAAATATTTTACAGTGTTTAAACAAACAATAGTTTATGTTTGTTTAAGTATTTTATAATGTTTAAATATTTACAAAATATTAAATATAACTGAGTGATTAAGACATTTCCTTAGTTTCCCAAAAAGCATGGAAATAAACCTAACTGTCTTATCAAGGCAAACCACACACTCAGATTTAATGGTAAAACCACTAAAACTGATTATTCAAAGGTGGAGCATGAGAGATAATTTACTTGTCCATTAGAGGTAGCAGCATTCACTCACTAGGATTCACTAGCATTCACTGCAGAATACAGACTTCCCAACTGAAACTTGGTGGTGGTGCTGGTGCTGGTGCTGGTGCTGGTGCTGGTGCTGCTGCTGGTAATGAAGCTTGAGTTTACAGTTTCAATGGTAGCCCTACATGACTAACCCAACTGATTGTTACAAAGACAAGCAATTCACAGGAGAAATGTGACAATTTTCATCAAATGGCACTAGTGTTATTTGACAATTTGAATTAAATGTGACAATTTTCATCAAATGGTATTAGAGCTGCACAGACAAAATAAGTGTTTAGAGTTGCATGTAGATTACATTGGAAATAAGAGCTTCACATTTGAATGTTATGTTTAATTAGTGCTTCCATAATGTTATAGCCAGCTATTTTTAATTTACCCTTTTTATCTGAACTATAAAATGACAGTTTCAAAGGAATCAGCAATCATGAGTGTCTTTCTAAAACGGGCAAGATTTTAGAGGACATTGTTGTTAGGTGCTGTCAGAGTCAGCTCTCACTTATACTCGAGTCCCTAAGACAAACTGAATAAAACACCATCTGTTGGTTGCCATCCTCACATGGTTCTTATGTCTGAGCTCATCATTTAAGCCCTTGTGTCAATCCATCTGGTGGATGGCTTTCCTCTGTTGGGCTGCCCTTCCACATTCCCAAGCTTGATGTCCTTCTCCAGATATTGGTCTCTCCTTAGATCATAGTCAAAGTATAGGAGACTAAATATTGTCACTCTTGCCTACTAAGGAGCATTTTGCCAATCCATTAGAACTCTGGATCTTGACAGTAATCCATTGTAGAAGGAGCACGAAATTGCAATGTAGTTGAATTCTAAATCAATTTTTCCCATAAGAAATAGCTGAAAACAGATTAATCCATTCCCTACCACCAGGTTTTTACCCTAACATTGCATTTTTACATAAAACATTACACAGGAATTTCAAAATAAATACAGCCAGAGTTAAATAGTAACATTTAAATAAGAAAAACAACATTTAAAAAGTTGTCAACATACTACAGTAGTGTGGACCATACCTTGAGGCTGATGAGGATCTGGGTCTGTGGACACAGATGTGGCGAGGAGGTCTAGAGAGAAAGTCATTCTTCCATAAAATCAACTGGTAGCTGTTTCTCAGGGGTTTTCCCCCCCCCCTGTTCTTTGCCCTTTTCCACTAGGAACTGGCTAGTTTTCTCTAAACAACAGCAACAAAAAAATCCATGCAATGTGGTCGGCTGTTGGTGTTTCCTTAATTCTTTTCTAAAATAGTTTACTAAATTATCATCAACGATATTGATAACATGGTTAACCTATTCCTTATCATGATGATTCTTTTTGAAAAAAAACCCTTTTTTTAGGACCCATGTTTTTTGTATCTAAATAAGAAAATTAGAGCAAACTGGTTGGAACCCAGCTGCAAAATGTTTAAACAATGCACGCTAACATGGTCAACTGGCGCTGAGAGACCTGAGCATGAACTGCATTTGTTTACAAAAATCAGGTGTGTTGGGTCAGATTCTGATGTTTTGGTGAAACTCTGATCCAAATTGTTTTTCAACATTTCTCATGGAAATCTAATTATGTGGAGTACTGATGCGGTTGATTTGGAGAAGGGGGCGGGGGGAGCTCAACTGTACTTCTTCCAAGTTTGTTCTTTCGGGAGTCAATGGGAATTTCAATGGTCTTTGCCAGCACCAGAGGACCATCCTTGCTTCCAAAACTTCAGAGACCTGGTGCAGATATATGCAATGCAATGCCTCATTTGATTTTTTGACTGCTGCTTTGACTAGAATTGATATGGGAGCCAAGCAATGGGAAACTACATGCTTTTTTCATTTATTTTTTCCAAAATAGTTATGAATGAACTTAATATTTTTTGTTGTTAGGTCCTATCTGAATCCTTTTCCACTCACTTCTCTGTACAGACTGAATCACTCACTGCCTGGCCCTTTATGCTCTTCACAGTTGTTGCTCTTGAATATAGTTATTGTAATAGATAGTGTGGTATTTCAATTCCCAGAGCATCTTCAATTTTTAAAAATGTGTGTGCTAGCTCTCTACCGAATAGAATGTCTTCTCCAATGACTTGCACCTCCTGTTCACATGTGGAAAGTAGGTGAGACAAATTTGTCAATCTTTGCTACTAATTAACATTCCACATATATTTACTCAAAGGCAGATTCATTCTCTCTTTAGTAGTAAATGGCACAATCGATATTTGTTTTACAAACAACATGATTCAGAGGCATGAATTCTTCTTTGGCCTTCCCTATTCTTTTTCCACATTTCACAGGTGTAAGAGGCAATTGAAAATACTGTGATTTAGGTCAGGTGCACTTTGGGCCTGAAAGTGTCATTTTTCCTCTTTAACATTGTAAAGAGTTGCTTTTCAGTAGATTTTTTTCAGTGCAATAAACCTTTTGATTTCTTCACTACTGCTTCCGAGAGCCTTGATTGTGGATCCAAATGAAATAAAAATCCTTGACAACTTCAGCCTTTTCTTGATTCTTCACAGTACTTCTAATTGGTCCGGATGTGGGGAATTTTGTTTCTTTTGTACTGTGCTGTGTAGTCTGGTGGCAATGTGGTTACACATTGTGGTGGGGACTGCAAGGTCAGTGGTACGAAGTCACCAGCCTCACAGGGGACAAGATAAGGAGCTCTCCACTCCTCTAAACAGGTCCAGTCTGGGAAAACCATGCCAGCAGTTTCCCTGTCCTACAATGTTGCTATGAGTCAGAACCAACTTGCGGACAGTGAGAAAAAACGGTTTAAAGCAGAGGTCTAGGACACATGGAATGCTACTCTGTTACCTTCATTAGTAAGGGGCTTAAGTGAATGCTTCCTGTACCTTGCAGTGAGTGAGGTGGTGTCTCTTGCATATCAAGGTTGCTCACAAGTTGCCCATTCCAACATTGTCAGCTTCTTCCTGCAGTCCATTTCTTACAGACTATTTGCTCACATGTGAATGAAATGAATCTGGTGAAAAACTATCACCCTGAATTTCTTGAATTGAAATCATGCCATATTCCTTTGTTCTGGTTGATCTGTTGTCTTTTGCACTATTCATAGCTTCTTCATAAGCAAAATTAAGTGTCTGGTATTCTCATTATCAGAATGCTCGCCATCACTTGTTCTGATCCACTCAGTCAGAAGCCTTTGCCTACTCACGTGACTCAGGAAACCACATTTCTGATTTGGAGGTTTGTTTATTTTTTTTCAGTCCTGATCAGTCTGACATCTGCAATGATATTTATTGTTCCCTGTCTCCTTCCGAATCCAACTTGAAATTCTGATAGTTTTCCATTGATGTATTGTTGCAATCATATTTTAATTCTCTTTGGCACAATTTTATTGGTATGGACTGTTAATGATATTTTTCAATAATGCATTTCCTATGTATAGCCACCATTTATGTTATTAAAATAATTGCTTTCATTGAAAAACTGCTCATCTTGCAAAAACTGTCATGAGATCATCATTGCTTCTTTCAGCCATCCTAATTTCACAGTGAACCTACTTGCTTCCAAATTTCACGTTCTAATGTCCATCATCAACGCATCTTGATTGCAAGCATCATCAGTTTCAGACTGCATAAATTGGGAGGAAAAATCTTCAATGACTTTATCATTGACATTAGTCTTGGTGTGCAAGTCTGAATGATCGTCAGATTTACTTGTAGGTCTATGAACATTAGCCAATCAGTGGCAATATTGTAGTTCAGGACTGATCTTGAACTATTCCTTATTATGAGGAATGTGAAGTCTATCCTCTTCTGCCTTCTTCCTACTGTAGCAGACTATATAATTGTCCAAAGAACATTGTCCAACATGAGCCCACGTTAGCTCACCAGTCCCTATAGTATCTTTCATTAAGGGTTTCATTTCATTGTGACACTTTCCATTTTTCTAGGCTTCACATTTTATATATTCTATGTTCCCATTTTAATGACTGTTTTCAGCTGCTCTATTTTGAGTTATGCCATAAGAGGTCCTTAAAATTCTTCTTCATTCATGTCATTAACCAGGTCTCTGCTTTGAAGAGTCAATTCTTCTTTGGTATGATGTTGAGCATCTTCTAAGCTGAGGGATTCATCTTCTGCCTCTGTATCTGCCGTGATTCCATAGGGTTTCTCTTGCCTGTCCTTTCATTCTTTCTTGGATGTATACCATAGAACCTTCCCCCAAACTTAGTCTGAAACCTCTCCACCACAGAGGCTGCTGATATTTGAGAGACTGGTGCCACCACAGCAACGTATAAGCTAGTACAGTACAACAAATGGACAAAAACAACCCAGAAATACAACAGCAGCTTTTCAGCTATTCACTCTAGAATGTGCTGGTCCAGTAGCATGACAATAAGTTAAAAAGCTGAGAGTGTTGACGGTACAAATGAGCTCCCTACACTTGAGTTAGATCTCAATTTCCTTTATGATCTCAGTTTTCAATAGATGTTTAGTAATCCTGGTAACTACTGAGCAGAAACCAGCTCTGATGCAGGTATCTTGCCAAATAAAACAAGGCATTATTTTCCTATGCCACACTACTTCAATTCAGTTTCAAACACAGAAAACAAAATAATTTGGTAAAATCAGCTTTTAAGAGAACCTGCCAAAATATATTGTCTACATTTTCATTTCCTTGAAATCATATAGATTTATTAAAATGACACATTTGTTTAGTCATCTATTCATTCAGTAATTATGAAGAATTTGCTGTGTGCAAGCCTTTTCCAGGTGATGGACACAAATGAACTAAACAAAGAGCCCCTCCCTAGTCTAATGAGGCTGACATTACAGTAGAGGAAAATTGACCAGAATAAATAAGTAACTAAAACTATGTACAATGTGGAAAGACGATGGTAGGTAGGAGAAAATGTTGATAAATGAGGGAAATAAATGTATGGTAAGATGATATAGACTGACATGTGGACCAAAGTAGACAGCTGTTTAGAGTTTAAGTAATGATGACTGGAAACCACCTTGATTGGTATTGTTTTAGGATACCTGGCTCAAAGAGTGACAACCTTAACAAAATCATTTTCAGTGAGAAATATAGAGCCACAACTCAGACTGAGTTGGATAGCATACAGTATAAGTGGTCTGAATGGAAGACCATTCACCCCTGTAGAAACTTGGTGACTTGTTACAGAGGCACACAGTAGCAACGAGAGGGGGAAATCATGATCACATTTGATTTCTTGCTATAAGGCATTGCTAAATGGAAAATTCCATCTGTATCAAAAGTGGTAAATATATCAGAATATCTCATGGTGATGAATAAGGGTTGGGGGATAAGAGGATCAGGTCATGAATGTAACCCTTGCAAGGACGTGATTTTGGACAAGCACATTGATGTTCACTGTTTTCAGCAGCTTCTTCCTCTGAATTCGGAAGCAGAGTCCTTCTTCGTTGTCTGTTCCAAGCCTGAAAGTTCTGCAAAAACCTGTTGAGTTTGAGTGAACCAGCTGGCATTTCAAATACCAATGACATAGCTTCCAGCACCACATCAACACATATGCCACCGCATTATGACACACTAACAGAAAATGGGTGGCAAAATATAGGAAAATATTGAATGGTGCAGGAAGCATCAACAAATGATGGGAGTAATACACAGTTACTGGACTAATATGAACTAGTAGGCAGTCTATCACTTTATGAGGAAGCATTTGAGCAAGTACAAATGATGAAGGAAGCAAAAAAAAAAGGTTCTGGAGATTGATGGAATATTTTCATGGAAATGTTTCAGTAAGTTGAAGAAGTGTTAGGCATACTCACTCATCAATGCCAAGACATTTAAAAGACAGCTACATGGCCTACTGACTGGAAGAGAGTCATAGTTGTGTTAATTCTGGAGAGGAGACACAACAAAAGATACACTCAAACTATAGAATGATATCACACACAAGTAACATTTTACTTAAGATCATCTGAGAACTATCACAGCAGTATATTGACAGTGGACTGCCAAAAACTTGGTCTGGATTCCCAAGGGGATATGTAACAAGGGATATCACTGCAGATGTCAGATGGATCTTGGCTGAGCATAACAGAAATATGTTTACTTGTGTTTCATTGACAACGCTAAGGCTTTCGATTGTGTGGACCCTACTAAACTTTGGGTAACCGTAAGAAGAATGAGAATTCCAGAATAATTGTGCTCATGAGGAACTTGTACAAGGATTAAGAGGTAGTCATATTAGCAGAATGAGAGACTGCTAACAGATTCTGCATGTGCTAACAGAGACTGCATGGTCTAAAATCAGGAATGCTGTGTGTCAGCATTGTGTGCCTTCACCATACTTGATCATCCTATATGTTGAGCACATCGTGAGAGCTACAGGGTTATATAAAGAGGGGCGAGGAGTCAGAATTGGAGGAAGGCTTGTTAATAACCTGTACTATGCAGATGATTCGACCTTGATGACACAACCTTGCCCTTTGAATGTGAGGACCACTTGAAGCACTTGCTGCGGTAAAGCAAGAATTGCAGTCATCAGTGTGAGTTACTGCTCCACTTAAGGAAGGCCAAGCTCCTCACACTGAAGCAATAGATTACATTAAGGTACATGGAGAAGAGGATTTTGTCTTTCTCAGATCCACACTCAATGCTCGTGGAAACAGCAATGAAGAGATCAATAGACATGTGGCATTAGGTGAATCTGCCGCACAAGATGCCCTCAGAGTATTGAAGAGCAAGGATGTCATTATAAGGACTATGTTGTGCCATGCACAAGCCAAATTAATTTCCATTATCTCATGCCCATGAGAAAGTTAGAAACTGAATAAGGAATAGCAAAGAAAAATCAATGCTTTTAAACGTGGAGCTGGGGAAGAATATTGAATGTACCGTGAATGACTAAGGACAAACCTTTAGAAGGACAGCCAGAATGCTGCTTAGAGACAAGAATGGCAAGCCTTCCTGTTACATACTCCGGACATAGTGTCTGGAAAAACCAGTCCTGAAGATGGATATCCTATCTGGCCATTTGGAGGAACAGTAAAATAGAGGAAGGCTCTCAGTGAGATGAATTGACACAGTGGTTGC
The DNA here is from genome assembly GCA_004026705.1 of Nesogale talazaci. Taxonomy (NCBI): domain Eukaryota; kingdom Metazoa; phylum Chordata; class Mammalia; order Afrosoricida; family Tenrecidae; genus Nesogale; species Nesogale talazaci. The sequence goes on along the minus strand of PVJH01016098.1, from coordinate 21,658 downwards.
CTCAGTGGGCCCAGAAATGGGGACAATTGTGAGAATGGCATGAGACCCTGTATTATCTTGCTCTGTGACACAGAGTGTGGCAATGGGCAGAAGTCAACTCAATGACACCTAACAACAACAAGAGTCAATTTCTTCTCAGGTGTGTGGTAACTACCCCTCCAGCTCTGCATGACACGATATTTCTCTATGTTTATGTCTACTTCCTACTCGCAGGTGCCTTACATGTAAGAACACAGGGGGACGTTTTATCACCATCCTTGCCACCACAGGCAACACAATGATTCAGACTCATAGTGGCCTGATAGGAAGAAGAAAACTGAGTGTTAGGGTTTCTCTGACTAACTCGTGATGGCAGTCGTCAGCCTTATTTTTTTCCCTGGAGAGTGACTCAGGGGTTTGAACCTCTGACCTGTAATTACCAACCCCAGGCACAGAACCCAAAAAACCACCATTCCTCCCTTTGTGAAATGGTAAATGATACATGAAGCATTTTTATTTTTTCAATTACATTTATTATTATTTCTCTCTAGTTACAGTTAGTAACTAACATTGGATAAAATCACAAAGTACCAAGGATAACTTTAGAAAGTCTATTTTTCATCATAGGTTAAAATAACAGTTATTTTCCCTGGGTGGGTTTGTTTTTCACTGAATTTTGTCCACATTTGCTATCTTCATATTTAGTATTTGGAACAATTGTTTTCAACACAGAAAAGGTCAAACTTGAAATAAGGGAGAAGTAATTCTACAGAGCGCCACTAGAGGACAGAAGATAGTCAGGCAATATCTGAGGTGAAAGTAATTCAGCGCCCAAATGGGCTGGATCCCAGAGCTGGTTTCTCTACTTTGGGAGACTCAGGAGCAGAGACAGATACTTACTTAGATTAAGCTCATCACTGGTTAAGTTAAATAATGGATCAGGTTTCTTACCCAAAGCCAAAGTTTACTTTCATTTAGAAGACAGTAAGAAGGTGGGGTTGTGACTCTTTCATTTATACTTCTACAGCTCTCACTTAATTCTGCATTACATTATTTATTTGTCTGCATGAATGTTTCTCATCACTTCCTCAATACGTTAGTTAAGACTGGAGCTATATCTACTTTCAGTTATTTCCCATAACTTATTTTAGTAAGGAAGATTTCAGCTCTCATCATTATGGTAAAGAGAGAAGGCCAACAAATTTACCCTCACAGTCTGGATGAAGATAATCAATACAGGAAAGGCATGGTCATGTTTCTTTATATATTTGAAAAGGTCTTGGCAGACTGAAAGCCAAGGTCAATCCCAACATGTGCAAGATCCAACTCCTGTGAAGAGTTCTGGTCTCTGCAACTCACAGAGACAGTTCTACCCTGCTTTGTTATAATTCAGAGGTGACTCAAAAGCAAGGAGTTTGGGGTGGGGTGGTGGGTGGTTGATATTTTTTGGTTGATTCGGAATTGACTCTATGGCCATAAGTTTTGGTTTGGTTTGCTTAGAGTACATAATCTTGATAAAGGAAAATGTTACAGATATATTTATTCAGTATCTAATATGTACCTGAAGTATCTAGTATGTACCTGTATTATATTTGTTGACATTATTTCAAATAATTCTCCCAATAGCCCTTGAGGATAGAAATTACTTCTGCATTTTACAAATGAGATTCAGTAATTTTGAGCAACTTGTCTAGTATGACAAAGCAAGTGTATACTGGAACCATATTTAAAATATGGTCACTATCATTCAAGAATTCATTCTGTTTTTGTTAAAGTCATGGGACAGCTACATTATAACACACCAAATTGCTCTGGAAGTGGTAAGCGATAATTCATATTTATTGGGGAAAACATTTCTGTTCATAGAAAACAGAAGCACCAACGAACACACTACATTGAGTCAGAGCCATATTTCCCATCTTCGATTCAACTATTGCATGGGTGAGTATGACAACAAAGGCGTCATCTTTGGCAGTGGTGATCAATTGCATCCAGGGTTCTTATAATATGACCTCGTTCACCCTTTCCAAGAGTTACCAAGAAATATCGGTTCTTCATATTTGATTTCCTGCATCAAAAGCAATACATGGGCTTTTATATTGTGTGTCCCCTTTCCAGAGCATAGTTTATCAAATTATACTCCACAGGGCTCACCTGTCCAAATGTTTGTATGGTTTGTGAGTTATGGATGTTTCAAATTTTAAAATGCTTCATACAAAATCAGAAGACAAATAGTACTTTGTGAAACTATAAATTATGTAAACTTAACATTTCAGTGCCCACAAAGTTTAAAAGCAGCAGATACTAGACATTGCAAATCTTTTTGGAGAAAATGGTGTGGAGAGCCATGTCTGACTTCTTTCAAAAATACAAAGGAGAAAGGGAATTCAACTTCCTATCTGCCCAAGGTTGATTTGTTTGCAACAGACATCAGAAAGGTCATTCCTTTACCTTCTATTCTTCTTTATTCTGTTTTGATATCCCATGGCACTCTTTTTCTCTACTAAGTTTGGTAATCCACTGCAGTGGCCACATCAAAATCAAACATAGTACTCATGAATATGAGGGTTAGTAGAGAAATTGAAAGGTGACAAGTCAGCATCAAAAATCACTAAAGATGCAGCTGTTTGTCAAGAGCAGCATTTGCCCTCTCCTCTGCTTGCTGGCATGTCTCTCTGGTCTTTGGCCTCTCCGTTGCCTAACTCCTCAGTATTTGTTCTCTGAAATGTGTGAGAAAGCTCCTTGCCCACTAAGTTACCAAAGGAGCCCCATCTCCACCAGACAGCCTCCTTGCCCAAGACCCTTGGTGTTACTCTTTCTGGGGGCCACAGGCCTACCCCTCTGATGCTGCCGTCATCCTTCTCATCTCAGATGTGCTCCACGCTTGGCTTTTCTTTCCACAACCAGGAGACTCTCTGTTTCTGATACCGAAGTTCCTCCTTTGATACCCAGTGGAATGGCGAAACTCACCAAGCCCATTGATTCGTTAATCATATCAATGACTTTGAATGAGTTCAACCAATCATTTGGCGGGTATTGCAATGACTATGGATAAAAGAGCCATACTAAGTAGTTTCACTTCACTGCCTTTGTTAAACTAGATCTATATACATATATACACATGCACGTATACATATATACTTCTATATATTGAAACTATACTTATATGGATACTGTGTCTATAACAATGGGATCAAATGAAGGAAAGATTGTGAAAACAGTAAAGGAGCAATGTGTTTTGTTCCGTTGAACCAATTCAATAGCATCTAAGCATACAGACAATAAACACACACACGGGGCGGGGGGGGGGTGAGGCTTCAAATTTTTCCTACGAGAAATAGAAAACATAAAATAAAAATACAATGGAATTTCCCCATAGATTTTTGGTATGTGTATATACATGAGAGGGTACACAAACAAAATTCCACTGAGTGGAGCTTTTGTAGTAAACCTTTTTCCCAGAAGGCAAATATCAAGCAACCCACTCTGAGTTAATGTATCCAGTGGCATCACCTGTAAATGTTCTCTTTGGTCACAGTGAATATTTTCATAAAAGCAATTTTGCTCAAACTCCATTTTTTTGCGATGGCTGATTTAAGAGAACAGGCTGTGAAATTGTGTTTCCTGTTCAGTAAACAAAATGCCACAGAAACTGTTGTGATGTTAATACAGGTTACAAGATCAGCACTATGGGAAAAGCTCAAGTATAGGAGTGATTTTCTCTTGCGAAAAAAGGTGAAATATTGACTGATGACAAACATTGTTCTGGACATCTGTCAATTTCCCCAAGGGATGAAAATATAAAAAAAAATATGTGCACTTGTGCTCCAAGGTGAATGGTGGGCCATTGAAGAGATGTGGAAGTTATTGGGACTAACTTGAGCTTGGTTCAATGAATTTTAAAAAGATTTGGGAATTTGAAAGGTCACTGTGAAATGTGTGCCTCGGGTCTTGGTTGACCGGGCATATGAGCATCGAGCAGGAACATGCTGTACTTTGAAAGAGCAGTTCCAAAGTGACACACACTTTTTTTTTACAAGTTCATTACTGGTGATGAAACACGGTGTTATTCTTATAACCCAGAAAGCAAACATCAATCAATCAATCCAGTGGAAGATGCCATTGTCACCTTGCTCAAAAATAGCTCATCCAGTGAAATCACAGATGAAGAAGCTCATTTGGGTGTTTTTTTTATGTGATGGGGCTTGTGCATTTAGAATTTGTTTCATCAGGTTAAACTGTTATAATCAAGCTTTTGATTGCACAGCAAAGAAGGCCTGATTTATGGCAGATAAGGGACTGGTTTTGCCACCACCACAATGCACCTGCTCACCTCAGTGCACACGTTTTTGGCAAAAAACAGTATGCCTTTCTTGCTCCATTCCCCTTACGAACCTGACCTCACGCCGTGTGACTTCTTTTTGTTTCTACAAGGGAGAGGGACATGAAAGGACAGTTTATTTGATGATGTAGAAGAAGCGAAGAAAAAAAACAAGGGAGATGCTGTCAGCCATGTATCTTTGAAAAATCTGTCCAAGAATAGAACTGCGGATTTGACGAATGTGTGAAGTATAATGGAGAGTAATTTTTTTTTGTTTTTGGGCATCACTGCCCTCTGGGTGTGGGAGTAGGAGGTCCAGCCTTTGCTTCTGTGGAGCCACTGCTGGAATTGAACCTCCATCCCAGTGGGTTGCAGTCCCACACATAAACACTACGCCACCGGGGCTCAGCCCAATGGAGAGTACTTTGAAGGTGATAAGCTTGTTTTGTAAGAAAAATTTAAATACGTAGCTTTGGGGAACAAATTCCTTTGTTTTTTTGGTATCCCCTTATATTTATAGCCAATATTTCAATACTTATAAATTTTATTGAAAGAAAGAATACTAGTAGTATAAAATGTAAAAAATAAGAAATAAGGTAAAATTAATTGCATGAACATAGCCCTGTAAAAAATGTTCAAAGAGGGGATAAAGACTTATGTGTAAGTAGTGGTCTCTGGGTACCTTTGGGAAAACCTATGAAATTATTTTCTTTTATTCAAAAATTTCCCATTCAGTATTAGCATGAAGATATTTCTAACTAAAAAATAATTTACTTTGAAAATAAACCAATCACCTAAATACAGTTACATAGACTGTCAATGATGGATGCTCATGCGTCATGGGCATTTTGTGGGCAAGGCTGGTAGGTTTTGTGACCTTAATTCTGGGATAGAGCTGTTCCATGGACTATAATACAGATTCTTACAGATACTTTGTGTGTTCTAATTTAGTTCATAGAATTTATCAAAAAGCTATGATGTGAGGGAAAAAATAATGATTTGACTGAAGGCAATTCTCTGGCTTCATTCTGAAGCTAAATAAGTTGTGACAATATCTATTTCAAAAGACATGCCACTCAAATTTTTGTAATGTTTTATCTTCTTTCTGATGGCCTCTAACAAATATAGGCTCTAGTATTCTAGAGGATTTCTGCAATGTATTGACAAAATCCAGTACTTTTCAAATGGGCTTTGAAAGCAACTGTTAGTGTCGAGTACTTTGATGAATGACTGGTCTGCTGAAGGGTAAGAGTTTTGACAGAGAAACAAGTATTCTATATCCCATGGTCTTAAATACAAGTGTCAATGGTGGATGATATTAAGTAGTATTCAAAGTATGAAACCATAGTTTCATGTGATTAGATAACCCCTACAACTCCCAAGGTTACATTTGGGCAGATTCTGAGGCAGAGCAACCACACGGGCACATCTCTGCTTACCTCTGAAATGTTGCAGCTTCGGCTCCTCACTCAAGCAACCCAGCAATTTCCCCAAATATTGGCTTCCCAGTGCACATAAACGCTATAGTTACACTATCTGTCATTCATTAAGTGTTCATGGGAAGCCATATTACTCAGTCGGATTCTTCCTTGTAACTCCCGCCAAATGATGGGGGAAGCATGGATATCAGATGTCAAAGATTCTAGTTTTAGAATGTGTTAGGTCTACCATTCCCATAGGTATAAAGTGAGCTAGCTCAGAAACAGGCAGGGAGAGAAACTCACAGGCACCCAGAGGAGCTACCAGCAGAGTGAAGACGTCTCTATAGGAAATGTGGTGACACAGGAGGCCACGGACCCCAGACTGTGGAATGGACTTGCTGGGCCCACAGACGGAGGAAAGCTGGTGCATTCTGAAGGATGCATTACAGGCAGGCTTTCAATGTCGGGTGCTATTTGGACCTGGGACAGAGCTAAAAGAGCTGTGCATCCCTTAACAGGGCAGGCCAGAAACCACAAGCTGAAGAACAGAAGGGACCTTGACAGCTGGCAGGGCTGAAAAGAGGCATCACAAATTCTTGCAGGATTTTTGACAAATGAACAAATGCACTGATATTATGAGGAGAAGGAGGGGGATAATTCTTGCAGATTTTCTGGTGTGGCAGTCTAGTGCCACAGACCAATGTACTCTAGTGCCAATTTGAATAAGAGTGTGGGTTGGAGTCTAGCCTGTCAATCTGGAGATAGCCAATATGACCTCTGTGTGAGCATGACTTTCTCTGATAATTCTGGGAAATCTTGTGATATTTCCCCTGTGGAGATGAGAGGCCATCAACTCAGTCCCTGAGAGATGCTCTACTGACAAAAAAAAGATGGCAGCATGCTAATTGACCCTGAGTCCTGGCAGAGCCAGAGGAGAAGCCACATGGGCTTATGCTGATGGTTCCAGATATCTGGGGCTGGAGGAGCCATATAGAGACTCCTGCCAGTGTGAGATGCTTGGGAGGCTACAGGGAGAGCCCTGGCTATGCTGAGATGCTCTACCACAACTGACTTGTGATTTTCCTGGCATAATTGCATGTGGCTTGTGAATCTGAAAAAGATTTTATAGACATATAGGCTAATATTGGACTTATGGACTTGGATTGGACTGGGTTGAGATGCTTTCTCAATAGTCCATTTCTCTTGTATATAAACCTCTCCCTTATATACATATGTGTGTTACAGACAGTCACCTATTCTGGTGTCAATTTCAAGATTAAGAGTGTAGGAATGGAGTCTAGCCTGTCAATCTGGAGATAGCGAATGAAACCTCTGTGTGGGCATGGCCTTCTCCTGAGACACTCTCTACCACCCTTAGAGTCACTCAACTAACAAGGCTGATTTCCTGCTAGATATCCCTGAGGAAAAGCCACACGGAACTACCCTAGTGCCCTGAGCCGGAAAAGGCTCCTGGATGCAACCAAACCTCTGAACTTGGAGAAGCCACAGAAAGACCTCTTCCAGTGCTGAGAGGCTCAGAACGCCACTGGATCCAAAGACTTTCTACCCACTGGCTTGCGTATTTGACATCTTTGCGTGTGTTTTGTGTGTATGAAGAGAACTTTGAAGAATGGTATCAGACATATGCTTTAATATTCGACTTAGGACCTTGGATTGCATTTGGGTGTTTTCTTAATGCTCTTGTATATAAAACGCATATATATGAGTTTATATAATTTTATATAAAATTCATGAAAACATATATATAATTTCCATGAATTTTTTCTCTAGTCTACACACCTGGCATTTTACTCACTAATCCATTTTTTTAACTTCTGATATTCCTGTTTCTTTCTGGGACTCATATTTGGGTCACATATAGTAGTCATTGCTGGCAGGTGCCACTAAGCAGCAACCCCGTGTACAACAGAAGGAGACTCAAACTAGTCCTGTGCCATCCCTATGGCTGTTCTTAGGTTGAGACCAGCGTTCCCACCACTGTGGCCACCCATCTTGTTGAGAGTCTTCCTCTTTGTCTGCTTCTCTTAGGGATCAAAAACCAAAAATCAAAAATTCACGGGAGACTGGCTGAAGACAGAATACAAATAGATGTTTGCTTTTGTTTTACCGAGTATGCTAAGGATTTTAGCTGTGTGGATTATGATACATTTTAGATAAAATTGTAAAGAATGGGAACTTCAAAGCACTTAATTGGGCTAATATGGACATTTACATACACCAAGAGTGAGGCATTTAAAGAGCAAAGAAATGTCACCTGATTTAAAATTAAGAAAGGGGTATGTCAGGTACACTTTACCATATTTATTTTACCTGTATGCTGAGCAAATAATCCAAGATCCTGGACTAAATGAAAAAGAAGGCTGCATCATGATTTGAAGAAGATTCATTAAGTGTATGAGCTATGCAGATGACATAACCTTATTTGTTCTAAGTGAAGAGGGTTTGAAGGACTTACTCATGTAGATCAACTGTTCTAGTCTTCACTATGGGGTACACCACAACATAAAGGGAAAAAACACCAACAGAATAATAATCAATACCATAATGTAGAGAAGACACTGAAGATGCCAAGAATTTTTTATACTCAGTTCCACAATCAACACCAGTGGAAGCATAGCCAGAAATTACACACCTACTGGATTTGACAACTCTGCTGAAAAAGATCTCTTTGAAGTGTGAAAAATAAAATCTGTCACTTTGAAGAACAAGGTGCCTGATCCAAGCCAATTTTCATTCAAACCACCTCATATGCATCTGAAACTTGGCAAATGAGAAAGGAAGACAAAGAAATATTGAAGTATTTGAATTATGATGTCGGAGAAGAACAATGACCCTACTATAAACTGTCAGAATGAACAAACCTGTTTTGAAAGAAGTATAATCAGAGGAAAGTCTCCTTAGAAGTAAGAATGGGGAGACATTGTCTAATGTACATTGGATATTCATCAGAATTCATACATCATGGGAGAAAGATATCAAGCTTAATAATGGAGAGAGCAAAATGAGGAAGACTCAATAGAGACAAATTGCTGCAGTTAAGGTCTCAAACAAAGAAATTATTGTGAAAATGGCTCTGGTCTGGAGGCATTTTCTATTCTGCTGTAAAAAGAGAAACTATGAGTCAGAATAAATTTGACATCATCTAACCGTAGCAGGTTTATGTACTAGAACACTAAGAGCAGAACTTTCTGACATAATTTTGTGTGTGAAGATTTTCATGCTTAAAAAACATATATTGGGGCTGAGCCTCTGTGGCGTAGTGGTTGTGCGCGGGACTGTGGCCCACTGGGTTGGAGGTTCAAATCCAGCAGCAAGGCTGGGCCTCCTACTCCCACCACCAGAGGGCAGTGATGCCCCCAAAACAAAACAAAAAAATGTATATTATTCCCATAATTCCCTACTTGTGCTAGTAGTTTAATATTTGTATTATGTCCAAATAGAGAGAGAAAATAGATATATTAATAAAACTGTATATATATAATAAAACTGTATCAACATGTTTTTATTTAGTAACTTATCAGAAACAATTTTGATTAAAAAGTTAGAACAATGAAGGAAGAACAACTCAGAAAAAGGTGATTGAGAATGATTGCTTTAATGGATGAATTTAATCATTGTCACAGGGTTGTACCTGATGGAATAATGAAATTAGTGCATGTTTATCCACTAAACACCAAGATAAACTAAAATGAGCAAGATGCAAGGTATTACTAAGGGGCCAAATTTCTTAATCTCCCATCTCTTCAATATGCTTCCAAATTTCTTTCCAAGTCTTGGAGTGGCAGGATGGGGAATATGAATTGTGGAAATTTGGTAGCTCTCATTACCCTGTTTTTATTCCTGAGTACTCAACTATGCCTCCCAATTTTAATTTTTTGTGGTATAAGACAGAACTTTATATACAAGAACAATTAGCTATTGAGAAAGAGGCTAGCCCAGTCCAGATTGAGTCCATAAGTCTGGTATTGGCTCATATGTCTGATACAGATCTATAAAATCCTTTTCAGAATCATGAAACATATGCAATGATGCCAAATACAGATGGTGACAGACACATCGGTGGAAAGTCTTGTGGGTTCAGTGGAGGTGTAAGCACCTCAGTCCTGGCAGGGGTCTCCACGTGGCTTTTTCAGCTCTGAGACTCTGGCAGCCATCAAGCCTGTCTCTATGTGTCTTGTCAACAAGAATGTCTCACAGGGAATGATCATGGGTCTCATCTCCAGTGAGCTATTTATTTCCTGAGGGTCTCCAACTGAGGTCATCAAGCCACGATCTGACTGACAGGCCAGATTATACCCCTTCATTCTGAGTCCTCAAATTGACTCCAGATTGTGCAACAACCACAGAGGGATAGTCCCAGGTCTGGTCTACCCTCTTCTGTACGGTCTGTATGAGTCAGTATTGACTCAATGACAGAGAATTTTGTTTTCTTTTAATTACCATCGTTTTAGAACCATAAGACACAACTGGCCATAAGACACACCCAGTTTTTAGAGCAGGAAAACAAGAAAAAAAAAAACTGTGTTCCTCTGCTAAAGGAAGTGCTGTGGCCACAGGCCCCAGAAGCAAAGACCTTTCTTGCAAGATGCTAATCTTCCTTCAAGTTGTTGGCACAGCAGCAGCTACCATAGGTTAATAAAATTGACTCTTTTGCATAACATTGGCTTTATTGCATATGCGATTGGAAGGTGGAACTTTTTCCTTTGGGAGTTGATTGGCGCATACTAAGTGTTGTGGTGTACCCACGTTGGAGGGAGAAAGAGCATATTTTATGGTCCAAAAATGTGGTAGATTACGTGTACCATCTAATGGAATGTAAATACTGTATAAATACCTCTTACCCTTTTTTCCCTTAGCCTTTGAGGAATTGCTTTGACAAGCTCTTTTTTCCGTCCAGAGTTGGCTGAATTGATGGATATGGAACCCAAGGAGATTGGGGGGTGGGGGTGAGGTGTCTTCTGCTGGGTGTTCTGGGACAGTTTTCTTCTTGGATCCTGACCTCTTACAGAGCAGTAGCTCTGTGGTTTCCTCTTGATGTCCATTAGAGTTTCATTTCTCATGTTGCACGGTCTTTGGCACAGAGAAGGCACTCAATGTTTGATAAAAATTTAAGGACAATCATGCTTAATTACCAAATAATGTATACTCACAAAATGTGTTCATTTTCCAAGCAGCCACACACATATTACCTCTTTGCCCCTGAACCATACATTTTCAGGCTCTCTTTAGTACAGGGCTAGATCCTTTTTTCTCATAACTCATGCATTTGTCTTCAGTTTTTGTCTTCTTAGAAATCTCCTTCATAATTACTTATTTTGGCATTACATGTAGTTATGTAATAAGCCTTAGCCATATATTGCAATTGCTTATTAGCTGTATCTGTTTCAACAACCATATTGGCTCAGTAAAGCCATACAATTTTACTATAGCTAAAATGTCTGAAATATCAGTAATCTACTAATTTAGGATAGAAAAATAATTGGATGAAATGCCAATTCCAATAATGTTGTTTTAAGCTAATCTCCTAAGAGATACAGGGACATCAAATTATCTTTGTAACACACAGAATTTATCCCTTCAATCAATAGTTATACATGTACATGAAGATGAAGGTAAAAATATCAATCCAACAGTCCCTCCCAACACAAGTTTTTAGTAGCATATCTCACACATGAGGGACTTCAAACAAGGACAAAGAAAAAAGTCTCACCTTCCAAGCTCATAAACAATAAAGCACATATTTAACAAAAGAGTCAATTGTATCAATCTGTGGTAGATGCTGATGTGTCAACAACCTGAAGGAAATTAGCATCTTGCAAGAAAGGTCCTTGGTTCTGGGATCTGTGGTACAGCATTTCCATCAGTATGGGAACACAGCTACTTTTGGTCTTCCTAGAAACTCAACAGCCACTAAGTGCAAGGAAGAACGCGTGTGATTGCCTGAAACTGAGAGGCTTCAGCAAGGGAAGGCTTCTAGTATGCTTCTAGGGATTAAGTATAAGGGTAAATGGGAGTTGATTGCTTCAAGCTGGGAAAGTCCTGTCCTGTCACTTCATTCAGCTACTTATAAATGTGTTCTGTGCCCCTTTTAACATATGTGTCTGCTTTTGCAGATATGTTTTGGCAGTTTCCCTTACATCTCAGGAGGGGTCTCTTGTGCTAGGTCATGACTGTTCTTTTCGGGCTCACGGTCTACTAATGTCTAATAAAGCACGCGTGATTCTTAATAAGCTGGATCAAATATGAAGATGATTCTCTATGCTCTTATCATGGTTTGAGAGACAAAAAAATCTATAAATAAGTAACTGACAATCTTTTTATGGAAGTTCACATAATAAATATTATTTCATTCATTCCAGTATTTTTGAAGCTAAAAGTAATGTCTCCTTTTTCTTTTGGCCCATATGATGAAGTCAGAATGCTCCTTCTCTAAAATAATTCAATTATTAAAGGTTTTCTCCTTTACCCAAGGAAGATTTACTTCCATTCATACAAAAAAATAGTTATTCTCTTAGCCATGAATTCTATGAAAGAATTAGATCTCAATTTCAGAATTCTGTGGCTGTGAATGTGTTTGTTGTGTGTTTCTGTAGACAGATTTATATAATATTTATCATTTTAATCTAAGAATCTATATGTTTAGGAAGTATTAGTGTTACAATTGTACCCTGTTACTATGTCTGTCATAAAAATCCAGTTTCTGCATATCTTACAGAGTAGCCATTTGCTTTTAAGTAGGATAAAAACGGACTCTTTTCATAGCTCCTGATTCGTCAATTCAATCTATCATTCTAAACTAATGCATTCATTTTACTTTGGTTTCCTCCTTCATTTGGAATTTTCCATTGAGTGCAGTTCTATGAAATTAGATTACATGTGGATTCATGGGTATATGAAAATATTCATGTACAGAACAATTCCATCACCACAAGGATCATTTCTTTAGCCTTTTTATAACCACATCTACATCATACCCACAATCCACATTTGTCCTCCATTTCTTTAATTTGGACATTTCATTTATTTTCCATAAATGGATTCATACTACATGTAATTTTTAAGAAAAATTTACTTTCAGTCAGCATAAGTCCTTCAATCATCCTTAGAGTTGTAGTGTACCTCAATATTTCATTCTTTCTTTTTGTTGAATAGTATTTCAAAATATGAATCTACCTTATCTTGTTTAACTATCCACTTGTTGAATAAAATTTGGGTTGTGTGTGTGTGTGTGTGTGTGTGTGTTCGTCTGGGTAGACCAGAGAAACAAATTCACAGACACTCATGTGGATATCAGAAAGAAATTTATAAGCAAGAGCAATTGAATATTGAGAAAACCTCCCAGCCCAATCTCGGTCAAGTCCATTAACCCAAAATTAGCCCATATGTCCAATATCAATGTATAAAGTCCTCTTCAGACTCATAAAATACATGCCCTGATGCCAAATGTAGGAGGATCACAGGTCAGTGGGTTGGAAGTCTGGATCCAGTGGTGGTGTAAGCATCTCAGTACTGGCAAGCATCTCTCTGTGACTTCTCTGACTCTAAAGATCTGGTTCTATCAGAGTAGTGCCATGTGGCTTCTTCAACTCAGTAGAGGATCTCTCAGCAGAGATACAGATAATGTCTCCCACTTCGAAGGAGAAAATACAGAAGTTCCTAGAATTCTCAGAAGGCCATACCTACATAGAGACCTCGTTGGCTATGACCTGATTGACAGAATACAATCCACCTGTTTACTCTTAAATCCTGTCAAGTCTCAAATTGACACCAGGTTATATAACTACCTTAGGTTGTTTTCTGTGATATCTGAGGATCTTACAAATACCATTTCTGTGTATCCTTATGTACATGGTTTATCATGAATATGATTTTTCCTCTATAACAAATATCCAGGAGTGCAAATGGTGGCTGAGTGTAATTTCATATTTAACTAGACAAGATAGAGTGCTTCCATGATTAACTGGATAAAACTTTGCCTTTTTTTTCACAGAATAAATGTCCTTTTTCACATTCCTGATCCTACTTACTCACAACTTCATAAGTATTTAATGTTGCACTTCAAATTTTCTTCTATTACTTGCCAAGACAGTGTTGCAAACACAGTCCCTACAAATCAACATGCAAAACCCAAAGCAACCTCCATTTCGCCCAAGGATCTCTCCTTCAGTCATTTAACATCCTTATACTCTTCCACCATGTCAAAATAATTTTTTCTTCATTTCTATAATTTTTTCATTTCATTTAAAAAAATAAATGGTGCCAGACAGTATGTAGCAATTGTAGTTTAGGATGCATGCTTACGGAGCCAGTCCATACCAGCATGTAGTGCTCCACAGTCTTTACCCGATAAGACTCCAAATCTGCTCCAAATCATATGCAATTCCTCCCTGATGTTCATCAATTACATTGCCTTTGCTTTAATTACTTAAGTTTTTTTTCTGTTTCCATGTATTAAAACAGGATATTATGTAAGAATATTTATAGGAGTGTTTGTCTTTGGGCATGCTATTTTTAATTGAATCCTATAAAGCAAGGGACATGGTGGGAATGCAAAAAGTTTATGCATTTAAGACAACACATTTCTTGGCTGGCAAATCAAGAAGAGAGTCTAAAGGTCTTCTAATCCAAGTTATTTTCCTTAACGTAGTTAGAAACACCCCCCTCCCTTACAGAATGCGGTCACCCTAAGGAAGCTACTACAATCTCTGGAGTTCTTATAGCTTACGTTATTGTTCACTATCCAAAAACATGGAGAGTCTTCTCCTATTTACCTGTGTGTTAGTGACTTACAGCCCTACTTTGCTATCCAGCTAGTCAAGACATCCTGAGATGGGCCTAAGCCTTAACAGATCCTCTTTTTCTGTGGACTTGGTCAAGGTCAGCAGTTCTTTCCCATGGTTACCCTAAAACCAGCGTGAATGCAAACTGCATCTACACCTGACTCTCCAAAGTGTGACTCCTAAAGCCAAAAGTATACATCCTGTACATAACATATTTCAAACAGAACGTCCTGAGAAACTTTCTTTTGCATTGCTGTTGTTTCTGGTATACTTTCTCCTTAATAAAAACAGCTCTTCCTTCCTCTCACTTGGAGTGTACAAATTGGCTACACTGCTTCACACTAAATTGCCTGCATTGAAATGACATTGTTGATAAGGAAACTTGTTTTATTTGTTCTGTAATCTTATCATCCTGCAGTAAGCATTTCTTTGAGGCAGTAACTCGTTTGTTATTTTCTTTTCCAGTGCCTGATCCCAGGATTTTTCATACGGACAGAAGAGTGTGCATTTCCTGAGGATTTTTCTCATGGTAGGATAGGGACTAGAAAAATGGGAGCTTTGCTTTTCTGTCTACTTTATCCACTAGACCTATGATACATTGGTTCTAAGAACGCTATCCACTTTTTCGGGGTGCTAATATTTGTGGCGATGGTTACACAGAATTTACAGACAACAATCACCACGAAGGAAGTTTATTAGGGAAGTTAATTGGCTATACAATCCACGATCAACGAAGAGTAAGGACACAGTCATTGATCTTCTCAGCCAGCAGACAAGGGTCTCCCCCGGTTCTCAGAGTCTTGGCCACATGATCCCTTGGCCTTTCCCTCCACGGACCAGGAAGCCAGCCTTCCTGTAGCTCTGCCTTATAGTCCCATGGTTCCAGGCTAGATGAGGAGAAGGGACCCCATAGTCTTAGTGGTGCTTCTGTGAGCTTCCACCCCACCGTCTCTGCTCTATCTGGCCTGATTGCTCTCTGTCACTTCATACAGAGATCTTGCCTGTGCTTTTCCATCAGTTCTCAGATTTCTGTGTCCCAGGTTACTCTTAAACACGGAGCGAGACATGGCTTTGATGGAGGTACGGGTGTTGGCAATTGGTGATCACCACCCCACCCTACCCCCAAGGAAAACAAAGAATGAAGTCTTTAATCACACCTTCTGGTAAAGTAAGCAAGTGTCTGTAAAGATATTCCCTCACCCCCCGGACAATAATAGTCCATTGTTATGGACAAGGTCTGTGTGGCTAATTCCTCAAGAGATCCAATGGCTCATTACAGTTAGTAAATCTGCTGCACTCACTCTCCTTAAAGTGTTGCAAAGCAAGTGCGTTCGGGGATTCAGGTGGTGCCTCATGTGCAGGTGAAAGTGGGATCTTGATAAGGGAGAGTGAAGTATGGATGACTTGGTGGCACCTAACCACAGGATTGAACCTGACACCATCAGAAGTGACTTATTTAATGGAAATTTAGAATGGATATGCACATACTGAACACAGTAGCACATAAAATACAAATATCAGATATCCTATAGCTGCAAGGCTCATTCTAATTTAGAGGGAAAATAAGAATGAGAAATACTGAATCCTGAACACTTTGATTCAGGTTTATTAAAACCTTCATAGAAATGCAATATTAAAAGATTACACAGACTCTTTTGTCCACTCTACCTTTTCAAACACGTTAGAGTTTTAATAATTCCCAACTTGTCAAATTACCATATCAGAGAATTGCATGTTCCATACTAACCTGGTCATGTCAAGGATCTCAAAGAAAGTAATGTATTAAAATAGATAGCCTTTGTATTCAGTTTTTTGTTCCATTTTGAAGACACAATAATTTTCCTTATTGTGTCAGTCCGGGTAGACTAGAGGAACAAATTGAATAGACACGTATATCGATATAAGGAATGGGTTTATATACAAAAGGAATGGGACATGTAGAAACCATCCCAGCCCAGTCCAGTTCAAAGTCTTAAGTCCCAAATTAACCCATATGCCCGAAATCAGTCTATAAAGTCTTCTTCTGACTCATGAAGTCACAGGTCAGTGGGTGCAGAATTCCGGTGCTGACAGGGCACCTCACCTCCAGGGCTCAGGGTCCATTAACAGCAGAAGCAACTCCTCGTTGGCAGAGGTCTCCATGTGGCCACCCCAGTTTTAGAGGTCTGGCTCCATCAGGGCAATGCTGTGTGTTCTCTCCGTGGGCTTGAACGCTGCCAGCTGTCTTGTCTGTGATTAATCATCTCTAAAACTAACTCCCAACAACTGGGGAAGATAGCGTCTCATCTTCACAAGGGAAATATCGTGAGATTTCCCAGAAGTCTTAGGTGAAAGCCATGCCCACCTAGAGGCCTCATTGGCTTATTAATGGCTATCTCCAGATTAACAGACTAGACTCCACCCCTTGATTTCAATCATAAAATTAACAGAAGCACATGACGGCCACACATAATAATATTTATACCCTTATTGATTTTATATTTTTAAAAAATGTTGTTTGTGCCATTGTTAGGTGTTGTCTATCTGGTTCTGATTTATAACAACCCTATCTTTCTACAACAGACAGAATGCTGCCGGGCGCTGTGCTAAGCCTACAATTCTTCTTTTTTGAAATAGTTGTTGCTGCCCCGAGGTCAATCTACCGCCTAGAGGTATTTCCTCACTTTCATGGACATTCCACTTTACCAAACACAATAGGAATCGACTTCTTTGGACAACATGTGTCCAAAATATATGAGAGACAGTCTCACTATCCTTGCATCTAAGGAGCGTTCTGGCTGTAGTTTATTCAAGACAGATATCGTGTTCCTCTGGCTTTGTGGGAAAATAATACACAGAAGGAGAGTTATCTTTTCTTTAAAACAACAACAAAACCTTACATACATAAATGTGCACCCATATGCTGTCTGAACATATATGATGTAATTATGTGTCAGTTATGTGTATCTGTATATGTACTACTCTTGAGCAGAGGATATTTATAATATAAGCTTATTCATCTTTGTAAACAGTTATTGAGAGCCTATTTTGTCAGGTCCTGTCAGGTCCTGAGACAGACATCATAGGTTAAACAAGGACCTACTTTCAAGTAGAGGGGTAGTAGCATAAACATGTCATTTCTGTAAATTATAAATCCAGGTGTGAATATTATGCTAAAGAGATTTCAAACAGGGGCATTTCAATCACCCTCAGCTAGTGGAAGATGGGTGGAGGAAACATTGGCTGAGGTAAGTATGTAAGAAAAAAGAAGCGTTTGTGCACATTTTACTTCAGGAAATCCTAAACTGGAGAAAAAACTAGGTTTCTTCTCCCTTATCCAAAGGTTTATTAATCCATACTTCATTCTAGGGAGAACTACACAAATAACTGAAAGGAAAATTAAACCTAATATGTTCTCTCCTCAATGTTCTTTGGATTTGTAATTCTTCTGAACTTTCAGTAGAATTATAATGCTTATAATCCAACTGTGGTGTGGCAGTCATGTACTCGTATGTCAATTTCATGATTGGGAATGTAGTGGTGGAGTCTGGTCTGTCAATCTGCATAACCATTGAGACCTCTGTGTGGGTATGGCTTTCTCTGAGAATTCTGGGAAGTCTCATAATATTTCTCTCATGGAGATGAGAGACCATCTTCCCAGCTGTTGGAAGATACTCGACTGAGAAGACAAGATGTCAGGGTCCGAGGAACTGGAGGAGCAGGAGAAGGAGCCATACAGCCTCACCTGATGGAACCAGACCTCTGAAGCCAGAAGAACCTTAGAGAGACCCCTGTCAGTGTCAGGATGCTTCTACAGCTGCTGGACACACAAGACTCTGCACCCACTGGCCTGTGATTGTCCTGGTGACATTGCATGTGCTTCGTGAGTTGGAGGGCGACTTTATGGACTGATTTTGGATGTATGGACTGGGGTCGGACTTATGACCTTGGATTGGAGTGGGTTGGGATGCTTTCTCAATGTTCCATTCCTCTTGTATATAAACCTTTTGCATATATACATATGCATGTTTATGAAACTGTTTCTCTAGTCTACCTGGACTAACACAAGTGGTAACCTTGTCATGAAGAAAACTGACAAATAAATCATGATGATCTGCTAGTCACTTCATGACGGTCTCAATCAACTCTTCAATACACATAACTGCTCTTTTGATGATCCTATTGCATAACTATTAGACATTTAAAATTTTGTATTGAAAAAGTTCCAAATGTGAAACTAAAATGTTGTCCCAAAGCTCTTTCTCTTTTTTGCTCAATATAGTGCTCAATATAGTGCATTTTGCTCAATATAGTGCATCAGAGATTCTGAAGCGAGATTCTAGGGCAACATGAATACATTCAACAACAAATACCAACAAATGTGAAGATAAATTCTCTGATCATTAAGTTTCCAAGACCAAATTAAATCAGCAAAATTACATCTTTGCCAGCTAAAATCCAAAGGATTTAAAATCAAAAGTAGATCTCCACTTTGAATCAGATTCAGCAGTCATTAAAGATTTTACACAGAGGCAGAGTGCTGGGATTCTTATAGCAGCTGAAGTTTGAGTGATTTTCACCCCCTCAAGAATGAATTTACTTAAGGGCATCAAAAATTGGATTATTCAATTACCAATCTTTTATGTGTGTCATAATTGTGGGGCTTGGGAATTAACAAGATACACAAAGTTATAATACCAGCCACACAAAGTTTATACATCAAACACTGGCACAGTTATGTCAAGCAAATTTGTTTTCCTAGGACCTAATAATAAATCTAATAAAAAACTGGTCTCATAGCTTCAAATACATTTGTTTCCATCCAGTGAAGTTGTGAGAGGCTGAGACAGTCACTTTGGTTCCAGCCTATCAGGATGAGGGCCAATTCAAGACAATTGTCCAGACTCTATGATTTTAGAAATTTAAGTAAGCTTGGGAACTTTGTCCATGATGAGACAAATTTTGATACTTTTCATTTACCAAACTAGGGAGAATTCCAAGTGTTCTATATTATCTTTCTAAGATGAACAGGACTTGAGGCATTCCTTTCCACTGCCAATTTTAGAAATTACAAAATTTATAACTTAGTCTTATATGATGAGACTTCCTTTTATTCCTGATAATTTGGTTTCTTAAGTTATGATTTTTTCTTTGAGATAAGAAAGAATTTCCTACAGTCCTGGAGTTAAATTTGTGTATATAAAGTCATGCGTTTTTTCTTTTCATTTTCAATCTGGAGTCACAATGACTACTGCAGTAGACACTTGCTCATTTCATGGGACTACTCCCTTTCACCCTCATACAGTCTATCAAGAACCACCTTTAGAAAATTTTTGAACTGATAAATGTCCTTTATTTCAAATATATAATCTTTTCAATGGTTGATTTTTCTAAAGTGGTGGTCAGGTGTTTCGTCTAAGGCTACTGTGAATGGGGTTCACCCACTAACTATCTGGCAAGACGATTAGCACATGTAGTGCACCACTTGCAGGTTTTGTGGGGGTAGTGGGGACACATGGGTTGTGACTCCAACAGCTGGCAGTTGGAAACCAGCAGGCCAGAGGAGAAAGACCGGTTCTGACTCCCATAAAGAGTTACATCTTCAGAAACTCCTGGGAGCAGTTCTCCCCTGCACTACTGGGTCACCATGAATTGACATTAACTCCATTGTGGTAAATGCATCATCCAAGGAATAACATTACTCCCATCTGAGCCTCTACATAGCTCAATGACACACAGATAGCAGGCATTTTGGTTTTAGTTTAGTGTGAATATTTTAAACCAATAGATTCTAGTTTTATGAAATTCCTTTTATTTTTGGGGATTCCAACACAGAGAATCTAGTACTTGGACTTCATTATTAAGTTTGTCTCTATCTTTTGACCTGGTCTCTTGACAGATTAATTTAGTTCAAACTAGTAATAATCAATTCTAACTTCTAAATCCTAAAAGGACACTGCAAATTGAGAAGCAAATTTAATTGTACATGAAAATGAGATGGATACCAGTATCTTTAACTGTTACTTGATGTGCAATGATAATTTTTTTTTAAGTTAATAACAGGGCTGAGCCCCGGTGGCATAGTGGTTGTGCACGGGACTGCGGCCCACTGGGATGGAGGTTCAATTCCAGCTCACAGGAGCAAAGGCTGAGCTCCTACTCCCACCACCAGAGGGCATGATGCCTAAAAAAAACTAAAAAATATTAATAACAAACAGAAAAAGGAAAATACAACAAAGCTGGTAAGTGTTTTAGAGTAAAAATATAATTAACTCTAAAATGTCTCATTCATCCACATTAGTATTAAAGAAAGGAGATTGTGTATACAATTTGAGATATGTTTTGTATTGAAAGTATAGTATAGAGATAAAAGGTAACTAAAACATTTCTGTATATCCTTTTTTTTTTGATAGGGTCGCTCTCTTGAGATATTTTCAACATATCTTATACTTCTAGAGTTATCAATTTTATATATATCATCACAATCAGTTCCAGTGGTTCCCCCCCTTCTTGCATCCATTCCCTCAAATTCCCTTATTCTCCCCAGCCCCACCCCTCCTCCACATCCCTTATAAACCATTGCATCAATTATTCTCTCTATGCATACTTTCTATCTGTGCTTCACAGATTAGGAAACCCAACTGAAGCAATACAAAAAGCAAAACAAACCAAAAATATAAAGAAGAAAATGATAATACTATGAAGCTAATAATACAAATAAAGAATAAAAGAGAAAAGACCATCATCAGAATTTTAAAAGTCAGAGAAGAAATCTCTGCAAATTCTGAAATATTTTTAAGAATGCAAATTCTGAAATGGATTTTAGATTTTATAAGTGAAATTATTAAAAATAGTATAATTTACTTCAGAAGTATTAATATATAGAATTTTACTAATTTGTCTTAAAAGTGTTTTTTACTTTTTTTTGCCATATAATACATACTGTGGACATTCCAAACCAACAACCTTACAAGAGTAACCAGTGAACCCCTATTGTGGAAACTGCTTGTCTCCCAGTTGGTCATACTGTGGACACTGGGGTGTTGCTGTGAGACTTGAAGGTACGTCACTGGTGTTTTAAATGTCAGCAAGATCTCACCCAAAGTAAAGTTTCAGTGGAGCTTGCAGGCGGAGAACAGACTACGAAGAAGCAGGCC